>CM029607.1:74340319-74590763 GCA_017311375.1 Mytilus coruscus
CATTGCCTAGATTTATAACTATAATCTTTTCATACTCTTCATGTGGCTGTCCCAAGTCAGGAGCCTGTAGTACAGTGGCTGGCGTTAGTTCTTATCTATTATATTTGTTTTTCGTAATTTGCTTTGTTATAAATGAGGCAGTTAGTTTTTTCTTGTTTTCTTGTTTCACATTTTTCATGTCAGGATCTTTTAAGCCGACTAATCGGTATTGGTTTTGTTCTCATTGTTGAGGACCATGCGGTTGCATGTTATTGCTTACTACCACATCAATTTAACTCTTATGGATTATTGTCTCATTGGCAATCATACCATATTTCCTCATTTTCAAAACATCTTTATTCAAAATTTAAAATGTTTACAATTTGGAGTTTCATTTTTTGTTATCTTTAAAGATGATTCTCTTTTTTCAGAAATAATAGCTAAACATTTGATCTAATTGAATTTTGCTACGATGCTATTTGAATAAGGTAAATGGGGGGAAAACTTGTCGAAGATTTCTAAATAATATATGAAAAAAGATTTTCCATATACTCTTTTAAAATACGTTTTGTTCAGAACTATATCTACATCATATACATGGATTTAACCACAAAATAAACAAAATAAAGGAAGATACTATGGCTGAAATTATCAAAGTTTCCGTCAATGCTCATTTTAACGCAAAATGATTAATTTGAAAAATACCCCTTGATTAGACCACAAAAATACATTTCTATCTTTTTTTAAAGAAAGCAGCCATTAGTCTTGTGGAATTTGAAAACCGTTGCATGTCTTTTATACGATAATAAAAAACAACAAAAAGAAAAAAAAGACCAAAAGCTAATAAGCGGTAAAGATACAATCTTATGAATGAAAATTCTTTAGAAAGATGATCAAAATAATGGTTTTACATACACAATCAATATGTTTTGACGCTTGTTCTCTCTGGACAACAACCATATGTGTAGTAAATTAAATAGTGGATAAAGCATTTAACATCACTGGCTTTATCTATTTCTGGCAAATTCCTCAACTGAATTCATCAGTAGCATGAAGTTATTAATCTAGTTGGTGGGCTGGGAAACCGATATCTTGGACATTTGGTGAACAACTGTCTACAATGCCAAGGTCTGAAGTTATTACATTTAAGTCATACACATATGTTTGCATAGCACGATTATGTCCTAAATGTTCTCTAGCAAGGCTTTACGTGGTCTTAGACAAGTAAATGTTTTCTATCGTGGTGCATGTTGTGAACAATGTACATTTATTTTATTTTCTAGCCGTAGGACTTATTATAAGCATATAAATCAAGTTACAGATACAGACTTAACAATATAACTATGATTATAAATACATATTATAACAAACAAAAATTGTTCAATAATAAAAAGAAAAAAAATGGGAGAGTCCGTTCATACAGTATACAAAGGAGGATAACTCATGGTCCACTTCAAATATTCATCAACTATTGTTTTAAAATCATAAATACTTTTTTTAGGTCAAGAGAATATTTTTTCAGAGGCCTTTTGCCCGTCTTGTTTCAAATAAAGAATTAAGGTAAGCACTGAATTCTAATATAAATTCTATGTCAACATTTGATATTTTCCAGATTAAAAGATCACCTTTATGTAATTTTATCAAGTAATGAAGCTTATGAAAAATGATATTAACATATGGTTTTTATAAAGAGAGCATGTAAATAAAAAAATAGCTTCATCTTCAACTGAATATTGTATCGTGACGTGGTAATACAACCAATTTTCCTCGACTATCAAAAGTTTTTTTCATGAAGACCTCCCTCAATTCTGAGTCTATGGTTACTTAGTCTAAAACTACACAATGTGAATTGTTTTTGTTGGTTTTTGATATTAACAAAATTTTCAAATTCAAAGTTCAGTAAAAAATTCAAATCGGTTTTTTATATTTGCTGTGCTCACCATGAGACATGCAATCTCTTATGCTTTTTCAATGCTTAATAAAATCCCATTGAAAGCATTTTTGAAGCAACCTCTCAAATTATTTTGCGTTAAATTTTTGGCAAATAAGTAGATCAAAATTCAATTTCTCGCCGAAGAATTTAATTGCATTATACCAGGTATTGGTTGTAACTATCTATCCTGTTTAATATTCAATGAATGCTAATGTCAATAGCTTTGTAGTTGAGTTTACAAGGCGATGGATATGGATATTAATTGATCATAACACACCATTTATAATAATACAATTTTGATGATTCATTATCAAACAAATATTATCAGACAATAAAATTTGAAAAAAATCGCCAACGCAGCATTACCTAGATTTATAACTATAATCTTTTCATACTCTTCATGTGCCTGTCCCAAGTCAGGAGCCTGTAGTACAGTGGCTGGCGTTAGTTCTTATCTATTATATTTGTTTTTCGTAATTTGCTTTGTTATAAATGAGGCAGTTAGTTTTTTCTTGTTTTCTTGTTTCACATTTTTCATGTCAGGATCTTTTAAGCCGACTAGTCGGTATTGGTTTTGTTCTCATTGTTGAGGACCATGCGGTTGCATGTTATTGCTTACTACCACATCAATTTAACTCTTGTGGATTATTGTCTCATTGGCAATCATACCATATTTCCTCATTTTCAAAACATCTTTATTCAAAACTTAAAATGTTTACAATTTGGAGTTTCATTTTTTGTTATCTTTAAAGATGATTCTCTTTTTTCAGAAATAATAGTTAAACATTTGATCTAATTGAATTTTGCTACGATGCTATTTGAATAAGGTAAATGGGGGGGAAAACTTGTCGAAGATTTCTAAATAATATATGAAAAAAGATTTTCCATATATAGATATAGGAAGATGTGGTGTGAGTGCCAATGAGACAACTCTCCATCCAAATAACAAATTATAAAAGTAAACCATTATAGGTCAATGTACGGCCTTCAACACGGAGCCTTGGCTCACACCGAACAACAAGCTATAAAGGGCCCCAAAAGTACTAGTGTAAAACCATTCAAACGGTAAAACCAACGGTCTAGTCTATATAAAAAACGAGAAACGAGAAACACGTATAAATTACATAAACAAACGACAACTACTGTACATCAGATTCCTGACTTAGGACAGGTGCAAACATTTGCAGCGGGATTAAACGTTTTAATGGTACCAAACCGTCTCCCTTTTCTGAAACAATAGTATAACATCACAACATAGAAAACACACGATAAAACATCAATTGGAAGGCTTAACTCAATCAAAACGTAAATTAACACACTATGAACGAATAAATTCGATCTGTGATACCTGAAAGTAAATACATAGTTAATAAAATATTAGGGACAAACATTCAAGGCCAAAAGCAAACAAACAAGTCCAAATAAAGCCATGGCAATACACCACCGCGAAATATTTAACCCTTAGAAAATAATCACTTTTGAAAAACCGGTTTTCATTATATATACAGGTAAATGAAAAATAACTTTGTCGTTTTAGGTATACTTTTCTGTCTATATAAAATCTTCCAATAATTAGGAATACCAAGAAAGGTCTGTCATATAAATACCTAATTTAACACTAGATACATAAGGGTAAATATCAACAATAAAACTTCCTGTACAGATTAAAGGAGAATAATCTTGATGTTCATACAAATGTAGTATGAAGAAGTGAAAATTAGTAGATATTCCAAATAATCAAAGCTGGTATACAGACAAGATCCATATTAATATAAAATAACAAAAAGTATTAAAATAGTATCAACAGGTCGAATTAAAAGAAAGTACGATTTGAGAGTACTCGCAGTTACTGACAGCTAGTTAAAAGCCAAAAACAATTAATGGTAGATAAAAAATCATGCATCAGAGACTAAAATCAACTAAAACACATCCCAGGGATTTAGTATTTTAACGTCATGAACATTTTTTTTTTTTTTTTTTTTTAGTTATGTTTTAATTTGCTAATGACAAAATCGATATTAGTGCCAATGTAAACTATATTCAGAGATCTAATTACAATATTGGTACGATAACCCTTACTTATAAGTTTGTTTAAAGGTTCGATGAGTTTACACGGATCACATAGTGATTTCCTCGCTTTAAGTACAATATTACCTAAAATTTAGGATGTGAAATACCATTTTAATAAGTTTTCTACAGGTACAGCCAAATTTACTAATCAAATCTTTGTATCTATGAAAGAATTTAGTAAAAGTTTTAAGTAATTTATGGTATCGAAATCCCTGACACAATAATTTCCCAGTGATGCATTGATTACGTTCGTTAAAATCTATGACATCAGAACACACACGGGCATACTGAACGAGTTGGGATATATAAACACCGTATGATGGAGCCAAAGGCACATCGCCGTCTAAAATGGAAAATTAACAATAGGAAATGAAAAATCGTCTCTTTTGTCGTAAATTTTAGTATGTAGTTTCCGTTAGAAATTGAAATGTCTAAATCTAGAAAAGGGCAACTGCTGCTGTTTATGTTAGATTTAGTTAAAGTAAGTTCTTTTGGGTAAATTTCGAAGTATATTTAGAGAACTCTGGATTATTTAACGAAAAATATCATCCAGGTAACGGTAGGTATTGTTGAATGTATCAACTAAATATAACAATGATGGGTCTTTACTGAGTTTGGTCATAAACTGAGATTCATAGCAATATAGAAATAAATCTGCTATTAAAGGGGCACAGTTAGTGCCCATAGGAATACCTACTACCTGACGATACACTTTATCGCCGAAACGTACATAAATGTTATCGAGCAGAAAATTTAAAGCTTCAATCATATCCTCACATTTCCAGTAAGTGTATCTAGCATACTTTCCTTTTCGTTACAGAAAAGGCTTTAAACGAGTTACAGCAAATAAAATTACAATGAGATTTTTCGAAAGACCATTTTATCAAATACAAAAACTTTTTCTTTATAAGATTGTGTGGAAGTGTAGTGTACCGAGTAGAAAATCATAACTGTCAACAGAATTATAAGGACCATCAAAAGCATGTATTTTATCTAAAACCTCTAAAGAATTTTTAACACTCCAAAAATAATTAATACCATTATTTTCATAAGCTTTATTACAAAAGTTAATAACCAGTTCTTTGATAGTAGTAAGGGAGGTAGTTAGAAGAACTGATAGATTAGTAGTAGAACACTTACTCGATGCGGAAATGAAACGGAATTTAAATGGTTTTTTGTGTAATTTCGGTAACCAGTACATGGTAGGGACTTTCAAATGTTCGGAAGATGCTTTAAGTTGGGTAGTGGCAGTGGTATGCTTGTTAACGATTTGACTCTCTGTTGTGCGAACGGACCTAAATGTAGAGGAATTGATAATTTCGTTTTGAAGAACTTCCGTGTAGTATATGCGTCACACCACCACTACATTATTGGCTGCCTTGTCTGCCGGTACGAACACAAACGGCTCTGCGAGTACCTTGAGTTTATTTTTTATTCTTGAAATGGGAATATCATGGATCCTATTATTAATTTCAGAATTGTTTTCTAAATGAGATATTCGAATATTAACAGTATTCATAATTTTATTCAAATAACTGTCTAAAGATTTTTATCCGATTTTTCACGTTTGCACCAATTTTACAGTAGGCAGACAGAGCGTCTTTAATGACCTGACGACACTGTTTCCAATCTATTATAGATGGAGGACGGTATTTCGGTCCTTTCTTTAGAAAAGTTATGACCTCACGGTCTTCGACGATGTTGAGGTCTCCTGTAATAACATGACCATAGGGAACATATATAAAACTAGATGTTTCGCAGTCTCAAGTGGAAGGAACATTATTTTCTATATTGACATCTGATGTAATTGACGTATAATTAAAAATCAAATTTCTGCTCGGTTTTTTATAAGAATACGAAATAATGGGTTGTTCTATATTATCAAAATATGGAGGTATTAAGCTATATACGGAAGAGTCATTGAATATGCTAGACAAATTAATAAAATCAATACCTCTATTTATATATTTTAATTTAAGAAAATGTCGTTTATGATTTTCAGGTTTATCAATACTAGGAAATAGCCTCTGATGACAAAAGGCTGTAATAATACGGGTGTATTCATAAAACGGGCTAAAAAAAGAAATTTTATCACACTCCAGAAAAAAAGCATATAATTTACTTATAGGTATCTGACCCAGTTTGCATAATACTTGATGTCTACCATTATTCTTTATTATAGATAACAGATCAGCAAGTGCATAATTTATACGATGTTTAATACGTTGATTACGGTTTTTGCGTTTACCATGAGACCTATTATTTCTAAGTCGTTTATCAACAATATTAATGACATCGATAGAAGTTTTAGATATGTTCCCTTGCCCTAATATTTTGTCATTGAGACCGAGAGGATAAGCTGTTTGAAGTCTTTTTATCCAAAACAATTCGCGAACTTCGCGTGATTTTTCAAACTGCTTGTGTGATTCTCCTGGTTGTTTCTGAACGGTTTCGAGGGGTTGGAATTTTATATATTTAAGATTGTGATTATGCTTATTTAAATGTTGATATACTAAACTTTTGAATTTTTTGGGTCTACGAAAGCGGTAGAGATGTTCTTGATTTCTTTTGTAATACTCTCGTCCCGTCTGTCCCACATATTGAATACCACACTTAGGTTGGGTTCAAGTTACCACATATATTAGGTTTTGAGTTTTTCAGGTAATATCACAGGAAAAGGAGAGCGAAAAGGTTCTCCCGTTCACTGTTGACCGTATAGTATTTTGAGAAGTTAATCTAAAACAGGTTAGTCATTTTTTGGCATTGCACGGGAAAATTTGTGGATATCCACGTGCATTTTTGTTAAATAATCTGGCTGTAGTAGCATTACCAATACGTTTATTTATGCACGTAGATAACCTACAAGATGTGTTGTTTATAATTTTCTTTCCATTCCGTAAAATCATGATTATTAAATAGGGTATAGGAACAATACAAAAGACCGGAGGTTATGACATTGAATGAGGATCACAGTTACGTAATAGGAATAAAAGGGAATGCAGTAAAGAACTCTTACAAAACTGTTATAAAAGGCCCGACGTAAAGACTTAAATATAACAAAACTGACATATATAACAAACACAGGGCAAAAACAGAGGTTGTAAGATATCTTAGTAAAACCATAGCAGGGGGCAATGATAAAAAATAGCAGGCGTGGATGAGTATCAATACATCCAAACGCCGTAATATTGAATACACAATAAAGGTTTAATACTAAGATAAAATAAACATGTGACAGCTCTCTCACAGGCAAACAACCAATAACTGAAAAATATAAGGGCATACACTACAAGCACGGGGACACATTCTACTGCATCCACACAGCACGAGTAACAAACCCTGCAGTAAATAGATATAGGAAGATGTGGTGTGAGTGCCAATGAGACAACTCTCCATCCAAATAACAAATTATAAAAGTAAACCATTATAGGTCAATGTACGGCCTTCAACACGGAGCCTTGGCTCACACCGAACAACAAGCTATAAAGGGCCCCAAAAGTACTAGTGTAAAACCATTCAAACGGTAAAACCAACGGTCTAGTCTATATAAAAAACGAGAAACGAGAAACACGTATAAATTACATAAACAAACGACAACTACTGTACATCAGATTCCTGACTTAGGATAGGTGCAAACATTTGCAGCGGGATTAAACGTTTTAATGGTACCAAACCGTCTCCCTTTTTCTGAAACAATAGTATAACATCACAACATAGAAAACACACGATAAAACATCAATTGGAAGGCTTAACTCAATCAAAACGTAAATTAACACACTATGAACGAATAAATTCGATCTGTGATACCTGAAAGTAAATACATAGTTAATACAATATTAGGGACAAACATTCAAGGCCAAAAGCAAACAAACAAGTCCAAATAAAGCCATGGCAATACACCACCGCGAAATATTTAACCCTTAGAAAATAATCACTTTTGAAAAACCGGTTTTCATAATATATACAGGTAAATGAAAAATAACTTTGTCGTTTTAGGTATACTTTTTCTGTCTATATAAAATCTTCCAATAATTAGGAATACCAAGAAAGGTCTGTCATATAAATACCTAATTTAACACTAGATACATAAGGGGTAAATATCAACAATAAAACTTCCCTGTACAGATTAAAGGAGAATAATCTTGATGTTCATACAAATGTAGTATGAAGAAGTGAAAATTAGTAGATATTCCAAATAATCAAAGCTGGTATACAGACAAGATCCATATTAATATAAAATAACAAAAAAGTATTAAAAATAGTATCAACAGGTCGAATTAAAAGAAAGTACGATTTGAGAGTACATATACTCTTTTAAAATACGTTTTGTTCAGAACTATATCTACATCATTTACATGGATTTAACCACAAAATAAACAAAATAAAGGAAGATACTATGGCTGAAATTATCAAATCTTCCGTCAATGCTCATTTTAACGCAAAATGATTAATTTGAAAAATACCCCTTGATTAGACCACAAAAATACATTTCTATCTTTTTTTAAAGAAAGCAGCCATTAGTCTTGTGGAATTTGAAAACCGTTGCATGTCTTTTATACGATAATAAAAAACAACAAAAAAGAAAAAAAAAGACCAAAAGCTAATAAGCGGTAAAGATACAATCTTATGAATGAAAATCCTTTAGAAAGATGATCAAAATAATGGTTTTTACATACACAATCAATATGTTTTTGACGCTTGTTCTCTCTGGACAACAACCATATGTGTAGTAAATTAAATAGCGGATAAAGCATTTAACATCACTGGCTTTATCTATTTCTGGCAAATTCCTCAACTGAATTCATCAGTAGCATGAAGTTATTAATCTAGTTGGTGGGCTGGGAAACCGATATCTTGGACATTTGGTGAACAACTGTCTACAATGCCAAGGTCTTAAGTTATTACATTTAAGTCATACACATATGTTTGCATAGCACGATTATGTCCTAAATGTTCTCTAGCAAGGCTTTACGTGGTCTTAGACAAGTAAATGTTTTCTATCGTGGTGCATGTTGTGAACAATGTACATTTATTTTATTTTCTAGCCGTAGGACTTATTATAAGCATATAAATCAAGTTACAGATACAGACTTAACAATATAACTATGATTATAAATACATATTATAACAAACAAAAATTGTTCAATAATAAAAAGAAAAAAATGGGAGAGTCCGTTCATACAGTATACAAAGGAGGATAACTCATGGTCCACTTCAAATATTCATCAACTATTGTTTTAAAATCATAAATACTTTTTTTTAGGTCAAGAGAATATTTTTTCAGAGGCCTTTTGCCCGTCTTGTTTCAAATAAAGAATTAAGGTAAGCACTGAATTCTAATATAAATTCTATGTCAACATTTGATATTTTCCAGATTAAAAGATCACCTTTATGTAATTTTATCAAGTAATGAAGCTTATGAAAAATGATATTAACATATGGTTTTTATAAAGAGAGCATGTAAATAAAAAAATAGCTTCATCTTCAACTGAATATTGTATCGTGACGAGGTAATACAACCAATTTTCCTCGACTATCAAAAGTTTTTTCATGAAGACCTCCCTCAATTTTGAGTCTATGGTTACTTAGTCTAAAACTACACAATGTGAATTGTTTTTGTTTGTTTTTGATATTAACAAAATTTTCAAATTCAAAGTTGAGTAAAAAATTCAAATCGGTTTTTTATATTTGCTGTGCTCACCATGAGACATGCAATCTCTTATGCTTTTTCAATGCTTAATAAAATCCCATTGAAAGCATTTTTGAAGCAACCTCTCAAATTATTTTGCGTTAAATTTTTGGCAAACAAGTAGATCAAAATTCAATTTCTCGCCGAAGAATTTAATTGCATTATACCAGGTATTGGTTGTAACTATCTATCCTGTTTAATATTCAATGAATGCTAATGTCAATAGCTTTGTAGTTGAGTTTACAAGGCGATGGATATGGATATTAATTGATCATAACACACCATTTATAATAATACAATTTTGATGATTCATTATCAAACAAATATTATCAGACAATAAAATTTGAAAAAAATCGCCAACGCAGCATTGCCTAGATTTATAACTATAATCTTTTCATACTCTTCATGTGCCTGTCCCAAGTCAGGAGCCTGTAGTACAGTGGCTGGCGTTAGTTCTTATCTATTATATTTGTTTTTCGTAATTTGCTTTGTTATAAATGAGGCAGTTAGTTTTTTCTTGTTTTCTTGTTTCACATTTTTCATGTCAGGATCTTTTAAGCCGAATAATCGGTATTGGTTTTGTTCTCATTGTTGAGGACCATGCGGTTGCATGTTATTGCTTACTACCACATCAATTTAACTCTTGTGGATTATTGTCTCATTGGCAATCATACCATATTTCCTCATTTTCAAAACACCTTTATTCAAAATTTAAAATGTTTACAATTTGGAGTTTCATTTTTTGTTATCTTTAAAAATGATTCTCTTTTTTCAGAAATAATAGCTAAACATTTGATCTAATTGAATTTTGCTACGATGCAATTTGAATAAGGTAAATGGGGGGAAAACTTGTCGAAGATTTCTAAATAATATATGAAAAAAGATTTTCCATATACTCTTTTAAAATACGTTTTGTTCAGAACTATATCTACATCATTTACATGGATTTAACCACAAAATAAACAAAATAAAGGAAGATACTATGGCTGAAATTATCAAAGTTTCCGTCAATGCTCATTTTAACGCAAAATGATTAATTTGAAAAATACCCTTGATTAGACCACAAAATACATTTCTATCTTTTTAAAGAAAGCAGCCATTAGTCTTGTGGAATTTGAAAACCGTTGCATGTCTTTTATACGATAATAAAAAACAACAAAAAAGAAAAAAAAAACCAAAAGCTAATAAGCGGTAAAGATACAATCTTATGAATGAAAATCCTTTAGAAAGATGATCAAAATAATGGATTTTACATACACAATCAATATGTTTTTGACGCTTGTTCTCTCTGGACAACAACCATATGTGTAGTAAATTAAATAGCGGATAAAGCATTTAACATCACTGGCTTTATCTATTTCTGGCAAATTCCTCACCTGAATTCATCAGTAGCATGAAGTTATTATTCTAGTTGGTGGGCTGGGAAACCGATATCTTCGACATTTGGTGAACAACTGTCTACAATGCCAAGGTCTTAAGTTATTACATTTAAGTCATACACATATGTTTGCATAGCACGATTATGTCCTAAATGTTCTCTAGCAAGGCTTTACGTGGTCTTAGACAAGTAAATGTTTTCTATCGTGGTGCATGTTGTGAACAATGTACATTTATTTTTATTTTCTAGCCGTAGGACTTATTATAAGCATATAAATCAAGTTACAGATACAGACTTAACAATATAACTATGATTATAAATACATATTAACAAACAAAAATTGTTCAATAATAAAAAGAAAAAAAATGGGAGAGTCCGTTCATACAGTATACAAAGGAGGATAACTCATGGTCCACTTCAAATATTCATCAACTATTGTTTTAAAATCATATATACTTTTTTTAGGTCAAGAGAATATTTTTTCAGAGGCCTTTTGCCCGTCTTGTTTCAAATAAAGAATAAAGGTAAGCACTGAATTCTAATATAAAGTCTATATCAAAATTTGATATTATCCAGATTAAAAGATCATCTTTATGTAATTTTATCAAGTGATGAAGCTTATGAAAAATGTTATTAACATATGGTTATTATAAAGAGAGCATGTAAATAAAAAATAGCTTCATCTTGAACTGAATATTGTGTCGTGACGTGGTAATACAACCAATTTTCCTCGACTATCGAAAGTTCTTTTATGAAGACCTCCCTCAATTCTGAGAATACGGTTACTTAGTCTAAAACTACACAATGTGAATTGTTTTTGTTGGTTTTTGATATTAACAAAATTTTCAAATTCAAAGTTGAGTAAAAAATTCAAATCGGTTTTTTTTTCATTTGCTGTGCTCACCATGAGACATGCAATCTCTTATGTTTTTTCAATGCTTAATAAAATCCAATTTAATGCATTTTTGAAGCAACCTCTCAAATTATTTTGCGTTAAATTTTTGAAAAATAAAGAGATCAAAATTCAATTTCTCGCCAAAGAATTTACTTGCATTATACCAGGTATTGGTTGTAACTATCTATCCTGTTTAATATTCAATGAAAGCTAATGTCAATAGCTTTGTAGTTGAGTTTACAAGGCGATGCCAATACATACACATGTGGGTAAGTATATCAATGTAAAGAAAGAATCTTCCTAGATTGGACAAATCATCAATATTTGTACAATTGTTTGTAACATCAAGAATGTATTTACAAAATCCAATATATATATGGTGAATGTAATTAACACTGTACCTTTTCTACAGGTATGTTGTTGGAAATATATTTTGTCAATGGCAGTTTTACTCGTATGTTGCAAGCGAGGCATAATGTTTATTTAGCAAGCAGTAAAAGTTCGACGCAAATTCTATAATTGATTTACATAAAATCAATACATATGACTGTAGAACACATTTACCAAAATTACACAATTTTTGAATATCTTTCCACCTTTTCTTTGAATTTTTTCTAGATTTTAATGTATTAAACAAACAAAAAACCAAACAAATGTTGTACATGCTGTATTTCTGATTTGTGCACCCTTTAATGCAGTGTTATACTAAGACCTCACAAAAGTATAAACTAGTTGAAAAAAGAAATATTTCATATTCAAGAAATGCAGTGAAAAGAATGGTGATGAAATGAAAATGCAGAGCACTGTATATTATTTAAATATAGTCAAGGCAAATGTTTATGTTTCTTTATTTGTCTCTGGTGTGAGTATGCAATAGTACGGGCGGTTACCGTGCTAATAAATTGTTTTTACCAAAGACCAACCAGCAATGTAGGTAATCGTTTTAGTAGATCAACATAGGTATTCAACTTTTGTAACAGATCGGATATGGAAAGAGGTAGAATTATAGATTTCATTACTGGTTCGATGAAAATATATGTCCCTGTGTAACAAATACCCAAAAGAAGAGGTTTAGTCTAACAGACCAATTCGTATCAAGGCAAATTATTATATTCATACATATGTTATTGTAAATTTTACGTGCATATTTCAAAACTCCAGTTGATTAGGTTAGTTATGTCTTTGATCGAAAAAATAATTTCAAACAAAAAACAACAGGAATCATTTCTTTAAAGCTGTAATCAAGAACATCTTTTAAATATGACTACAAAGCAGCCGAGTGTGTCAATGAAAACAATACATATCCTACGGATATCGCCGATACACGATCATCTGGAGTTGATATCTTAGAACGACGCATCCGGGTTGTATTGGATTTGTTGACACTCAGTTCTTTCTTCATTAAGTCTAATTCTGACTTTAGTAATTCTCTTAATTGACCAAGAGTAAAATTCATTCCACGTAAGAAATCCCATTTGCCTTTTCCAACCTTAGAACATGGACATAGGCATTCAAGTAGAATGATTGGTTCAACAGAAGTGACCTCGGACTTTACCAAAATTGTTGTCGTGTTCATAGTTGTCACTTCAGAATGATGCTCCAGGCTTTGTTGTTTGTAAGGTAGTCACTGACGACTTTCCAGGTGTTGTCATGTCAGTAGTTGTGACTTTTGATTGACCGTGTGTTATAAGTTCTCCTGTTGTCAAACAAAAAACCATTGTACAAAATTAATTGAGGATAAAGACAATAACTGTTTAGTGTCTTTAAATATCAGCTGTATTTGTACTCGGCTCGAAACAGGAGTAATAGCTCGCTGAAGATCGCATTACACCTGTTTCTTAGCCTCGTACAAATACAGCTGATATTTAAAGACACTAAACAATTACTGTCTATGTAACTGTGTACTGTACTGGTTAGATGTCAATGTGTTTCGTTTCCTATTGAAGGTTAGTTTTGCCGTTTTGATTTTAATTTTTATGTCTGGGTGCGATAAATCTGGTTTTTAAGGTTTCCCTTTTGTGAAGATTTGGGCATTTATGAATATCTTTGTGCTTGACAACACGCTTTAATTAAAAAGAAGGTTTATAGTCTGACAAAACATGTAGTTCTAAATAATTCTAATGTCATACCCATTGTTCCCCATCACATCTTAATATCCATCATTCTTTTATTCTATCTTTTAATTCATGTCACTAATATCTTTGTGTTTGACAACATGCTATAATCAATAACAATGTTAATAGTCTAACAAGAGTTCTAAATAATTCTTATTGATAATGTCATACCCCATCACATCTTAATATCCAATATTCTCTAATTCTATCTTTTCAATCATATCACTAATTTCCATCATCATTTCACGTTTCAAAGTTTAACTCTTTAACTTTCCCCAAAGCTACATTCGTTAGTGTATAACAATGTATTTTGATAAAATATATATATATATCTAAAATAAAATCGAACTGTCCTTTCATTGATCGGCTCCCATTCCATGAGTAATTTTCAGTTGGCTTTGGATATACTTAAAGTTGCTCTAAATTCTTTGTCTTTTTGTCCATATCACAGACTCGCCACCTCTGAAGTGGGTCCTTCTTCCTGATTTATTGCAGTATTTCACCAGTTTCAATTTGAGTGTTTTATGAAGAATTTAAGCGTTTCAGTGATATTTGATAATATTCCTGTATTTTGGGGGAGCTTTTATATATATATTTCGGTATTGTAATGTAATTGTTGTTCAATAGAACGCACATAGCTATATTGTATTAGAAAATGACAGACCAACGGACATTTGAACACGCAAGGTAAAGACTTCAACATTAACTTGTAAACGGGATGCTAGAAATTATTTTTTTGTTGAAACGTGATTAATAGTGTTGTTAGATAAAATAAAAAAAGGGGGTCCAAAGATACCCAACGGAAAGTAAATAATCATAAGTCGACGATATACCAACGATACCATGACAAAGACCAAAAAAAGGCGAAAACAATTACAAAGTCTACACAATAATACATAGAAATTAATAAACCGAAAGTAAATAAGTTGCCACAGTTTCAAAAAGAGACAATGACGAATACTTTTGACAAATATTCAAATATTATAATTTTATGGTTTTAATATAGATAAAAACAAGGAAATTTGAAAGTCTTTGATCATCTTAGTTCAATTCATAAGTCAGGCGGTCTATTTTGTCTACATTCAGTTGTAAGAACACCGGGTTAATTACAGTGATGAAAACAAACTACGTTGGCATATAATAATATCAATGGCTTTGAAACAAGAAAGGAAAACCTTGTACAATATAAAACGAGAAATAAATTGAACAAAATACAGAAATTGAATCCAAATGTCGATTTTTTTTTTCTTGTTCAGTGAAATCAAAAATGGAAAACGAAAACACTTTTGTTTTTCATTTTGGTTTTTGAGAAATCAAAAAAAAAATGAAAACACTTTCGTTTTCAAGTTTTGTTTTTGATATCTCAAAACAAAAAACGAATGGACGCAAATATACATGGACCTCGAATCTTTTAGTTTCCTTTTGGTTGTATAATACCTTATGTAGCTAAGTTCTTGTGCAGTAGCCATCGTATGGTACTTAAGCATCTTTTGGCTTTCATATGTTTAATCATTCATGGTACAAGTCTAAATCAGAAGAACGTCGGAGCCTAAATTATTAATTTGCGATATCATTTACAAAGGGCTTAGATCAGTGTGACAACATCCAGACTAAAATCATTGATACTGCTACAAAGATATAGATTCATTTTTGAATGAAACCAAAAACTAGATACAATCTATGTATGAGTATCAACCATGTACGTTTAAACTTTAACCCCCTCTAATATAGATAATAAAAAAATCAACGTTTTTACAATATGACTTACTAATTGTATTAACTATCTGTAGCATGAAAAATATCCAATTCAGAAAGTAAAATAAATTTCTAAAATTAATGAACTTAATAACAAGCATGATGCCGAATACAACTTTGTCTCTGCAATCTACAATTTGCCCGTCCTTAAACACTGACTCACTATCTATGAAGAGTCAATTTAAATGATTTGTTATTAAGGTAGAAACTTTGCTATGTAAAACCATTGTTAACATATAATATATTTATTGAAAACCGAATGTTAGCAACTGAACTGTTGTTTGAATGATTTAAGCTTTGTGAATTTCGTCTAGGGACCCGTGTACGGATTAATACATTAAAGCCCTCCTATAAGTAATGATTTAAAGTGACGATCAAATATGTCCCTAATGATACAAAACATAAAGCAGGAATATTGGTTTTTTTATAATGATTATACTTAGACACGTGTTTGGCGAAACAAATGATAAGGTTGGAATATCTGACTACCAATAATTCAAATGTCGACGTTGAGGTAAGCAATATAATCTTGTTCTATGACCAGAATAACACTGCCTATTTTTGAAGCATGTTACAAATATCTGTGAATGGCTGTTCCATTTTGAATATTTTGATAAACCGTACTTGCATGAAACTTCAAAATGATCGAGGGCGGCTCCAGCGATAAGATAAGTGTCTCATGTCGTGCATGCATCCATCACTTGCAATGCAAATCCGAGTCAGACAAAAATATCACGATTAGTAAAGATTAAATTTGTTATATTTCAGATCACTGGACTGTAGTGGTTTAAAGACCTAAGAAAACGAAAACACGTCGCTGTCATTTATCATTTAACAAACAGACGCATCCTATCAGTCGTAATATTGACCTTCGACTTTTGCAAAATCGATTTTTTTTTCTCGATGTTATCCGTTTATTCTTAAAGGAGAATATTTATTTGGACGCGATTAAGGATTGATACGACTTGTTTAACTGAAATGGAAGGGTGGATTTTGTGTGAATGTCACTAAGAGAGCTCAAAAATTATAAAATGTCCAACATGCAATATTTCACAGTAAACGAGTGTGTGCACCATGTCAAGTTCAAAAATGATACGTTATAGATAATGCATATTTCAAGGTCTTTCTTGTTGTATAACACACCGAGGGGTGTCAGGATTGATCAAATGAAAGACCGACCGGAGGGAGGTCTTTCTTTGGGCAATCCTGACACCCGGAGGTGTGTTATACGACAAGAAAACCCTTAAAATATGCATTATCTGACTTATATACAGTAAAAAAATATTATTTTCTGCAAAGATTTGCAAGATTTCAATCATATTTTACCGACCACACTAAAGTGGGATATTCTTTTCTGATCCGTACTGGTTTTAATACGCCCTACGGCTCATTTGAAACGTGAAATAAAACTCACTAATTAATCTAGATATAAGCTTTAGCAATCTTTATCCAGTTAAAAAAGAAATATCATTAAATGCATGAAGCAAGACACAAATGAATTGTTACGGTGTATGAAAAATACAAGTCACTTTGTAAGTAATTTATTTTCAACTTATTTTAAGAAAGGGGGTGCTATGCTTTTTTTTTCTATTTTTTTGTGACATTTTCATCGCGGAAAAGCAGATAAATTTTAAACAGTTTTTAACGAGCTGTTCAGAATTATTGTTTTCACTTTTGAATGACATTTTTTTAAACAGAGAACTTAGTCAGAATTAAATATCATACTCCTACCCCCCAAAAAAAAAAAAAAAACCTTTTCATAAAGCACGTGGCTGTTATTCTATAGAAATTAAAATATTTGGTCATTTGATCATTTGATAGAGTAAAACATATAGGTACCTATAGATGTAATAAATTCAGAAGTGACACGAATAGAGCACGAAATACTGATACATGTACATAATAATGATAATATTTATTTCCAAAAGCAATACAGCTTATAGGCATATAACAAAATATACATCAAATTTCAATACACACATACATATATAAACAGTAATAGCGAATAATATCGATATACAATTGTTTAATAACAGTAGCGGAGCATGATACACAACATTTATGAAGTTTTTCGGCGGCAAACAAATATTTCCCTAAATTATTAAGTTCTTTTACATTTTGTACTGATAATAACTGAACAAGTTTTAAAGCTGAAGGATTTCTCCAATAGTATTGTTTTATATATCTTTTACGTATATCTTCATATTTCCTACATATTAAAATAAAATGATACTCATCTTCAATTAATCTATCGTAACACATTGTACAATATCTTTCATTTCTGTTAACATTATAAAAGCGACCTGTTTCAATCTGCAAACAATGTGCATGTATTCTATATTTACAAATTAATGGTTTAAATACATAATTGACGGCTCTTCTTAGATAAAACTGTAAACAATGTGTGTCGTATATATATTTGTAAAAAATACATTTTGATGATTCTTCAAAAAAAGATATTGCTTCATTTACAAAGTGATCAGTAAGTCGTTGTTTAAATTCACTGAGAAATCTATCTACATAATATGTGCCTTGGTTGAACCAAATATGATTAAAACCATATCTATATAACATATCTCGTATTCTACAAGCCCAATTCAGTCTATTGTGTGGCTTTTTATAAAGAGATTCTAACATGGTTTCATAACATGTTTTTAATATAACATTATCTGTATTTAATATTTTAAACCAGTATTTCATCATTCTACAATATCTTTCAATATACATTGGAAATCTTCCTAATTCAACCATATAATTGACTGTAGATTTCCTAACTTTCAAGGTTCGTTTAAAAAAATTTAAATGCACCTTTTCAATATCTTCTCCTTTGTGTGATCCCCACACTTCGCAACCATAATTTAAAATACATGACACGTATGTGTCAAACAACGACAATAAAGTTTCATAGTTATAATAATCATTCTTGATTTTACTATACATATTAAACACTGCTTTTCGGCCTTGGTTTGACAACATCTTTTGAGTTTGCAAAAAAGTGCCATTAAAATAAAATAACATTCCTAAGTAAATAAACTGATCACTTATTTCAATCTTATCTGCATTTAAAAACCATTTTTCTTCAGGTTTAACAGCACCTCTATTTCTAAAAACTACAATTTTTGTTTTTGCTAGGTTTATATACAAATCCTGCTCATTTGACCATACATTAACAGTATCTATCATCTTTTGTAGATCTTGTACATTTTCACTAAATATCACAGTATCATCAGCATACATTAATAAGTATAAATTAAGCTCTCTAAGTTCATATGGCTGACACTTCCATTTCATTTACATACAATGAATAAAGTAGAGGGGATAAGGATTCCCCTTGCATTAGACCATTATTACATACAAAACAATTTGAAAATTCTCCATCTGATTTGACACATGACTTCAATTTTGAATACATAGATCTAATAACATTTAACAGTTTACCAGTAATACCCAATCTGATTAATTTCTGCCACAATTTATTATGAGAAACACTATCAAACGCTTTTATAAAATCTATAAAGCAGCAATACAACCTTTTCCCTTTACTTAATTTATAATATTTGAAATAAGGGCATGAAGGGCAAAGATGGCATCTGTTGTACCATATCCTGGTCTAAAACCGAACTGAGCGTCCGTGGTAATGCTATTTTCCTCACTCCATTATAGTAGTCTGGTGTTTATTAAGGTTGTAAAAAGTTTACCAATGTGTGATACTAAGGAAATGCCTCGATAGTTACCAGTTTGATCAGTATCTCCTTTCTTGAAAACAGGAATAATGACACATTTGACCCAAAGTTCTGGAAAATTTCCTGCATTTAAAATGTTATTGAATAGAGAACACAATACTGGAATCAATACATTTTTTCCTGTTAGCAAATGCTCATTCATTATATTGTCAGGGCCGATTGATTTGTATCGCTTTAAACGGCGCAAACATCTTTCAACTTCTATTTCAGTAAAAGGCGCATCTAGTTCCGCAAAAACATTTTCGGTTTTTTCATCAATCTCCGGATTAACAACACCAGTGTCATTATTAACCAATGTTTTAAAATGTTCTTCAAACTGTTGGAGTGTTATATTACTTATCACACGATTTTTTTTCTTCTTGAATTTACGGTAAAATTTTCGTGGATTTTTCTTTCGCATGTTATCAAGCATATTTGTTTTTATATTGTCTTTTAAGTTTATTTTCCATGCTTTTATATTTCTGTTTATCTAAATTAAGTTTGATATGATTTTCATTCGAGTGACATCTATTGAAGTCGGCTAGTGATTTCTTGTACTTTTTATATAAATCCTTACAATCATCGGTGAACCAAGGTTTGTCATTTCCGAATTTAGACCGCTTTATTCCAGAAGAACAGCCACAGTTTTCACAATGATCTTTAAATTTAACTTCACATTTAGTGTACTTTTCGTATATATCCGTTAAAAGTTTATTCAAACTGTTTACACCTTCATCGATGTCTTCTACATTGCTGACCAAACTAATAAGCAAGTCGTCGAACTTCTGTGTATTCTCCAATAAGTCGTCCATGACGTCATCTTTGAACCCTTCATCCCACCTAATATTATCATACACATATTCCTTACAAGTACAATGATCGTTAATAACATGATTACTCTTTATAAAAATTTCAATATGTAATGGAGCATGACAAGAAAAAGTGTTAAACATCCCAATACTAAAGTTTTTAATCACAGTATACAAACTCTCATGCGACATCAATAGATAATCAATCACACTACACCCGTTTTTATTCTGAAATGTAAATGAACTACTATTATTACTAAATCGTCCATTACAAATTCGTAGTCCTGAGGATTTACACAATCGTAAAATTCGTTGCCAGAAGGCAAGGTGGTTTGAAATCTTCTGTAATTCTGTCTATAAATAAATCATCTGATTGATAGTCAATATACCCAGTTTCATTTGGTAAATGTCTAAATAAATCGTCATCGACAATGAAGTCTGCTTGTTTACCGACACGCCCGTTAAGATCACCAATTACAGCTATTGACCCTAGGGGTGAAAACAGTTCGATTTGTTCTTGGAGTATTTCAAACACATCATAATTATATTTGCGATACTATACATTTCTATCTGGCGGAACGTAAATCGTACAAACATATAAATGCTTATCATTTAACATAATAGATTTATCAATTCTAAACCAAATCATACTATCAGCACAATATTTCACAATATCAATAAACGGTTTTAATACTTTTCTATAAAATAATACAACACCACCTCCATTGCACTTTTTTCTACATAAATACTTTTTCTCATAGCCATTCAAATTAAAATCTTCAGGACATTTAACCCAACACTCATTTAAACATAGAATATCATAAGCACGAACAAGTTTAAGGAAATCTGAATCTGATAATTTTCTAAGTAGACCCTTCGAAATATTCCAAGAGCATATTTTCAAATCACTCTTACCATCAATTAAATTTTCACTACATCGGTCTTGATTTGTATCATTCTCCGCTTTTTCCTAATCTTTCCACAACTCGCCATTCACAAACAATTTATCACCAACAAGATAAGCAGAATTTTTATTTTCCCGTTCTTTCACCATGATAAGTATCAATTTTTTTCTGCGTTCTAGCACTTCTTTCGGGTATTGCGGGCTAATTCAAATCTACTATCTTTAAGACGCTTCGAGACGCTTCGCGCCATCTTGCGATCAGAAATTTTTGTGAACTTCACTACAATTGGCCTTTGATTTTTTGCTCCGTTCTTGCGCTTCCCTAGACGGTATGCTCCATCAATCTGAATAAGGGTTTTGGCGTTTTCAATCTTAAGGT
This sequence comes from Mytilus coruscus, assembly GCA_017311375.1. NCBI lineage: Eukaryota > Metazoa > Mollusca > Bivalvia > Mytilida > Mytilidae > Mytilus > Mytilus coruscus. The sequence continues at coordinate 74,361,947 of CM029607.1, forward strand.
TGTGTTCACAAAATTCCAGAATAGTTTCTATGCAATTTTCAGTTTCACCCGTTACACCCCCCGCACTGTCTGCTCCCGTTACACCCCCCGTATTTCCATGCTCTGGTTTTTCATCAATTGCAAAAAATATCAAATTTTGTTGTAGGCTTTTAGTTTCAATATCTGATATTTACTGTTTTTGTTGAATCAATACGATTTGCAACAGATTGAAGTTTTGCCTTTAAAGCTGAATGTTCATCATGCACATCAGATAAAAACTGTGCACTATGTTCAAGTGTTGTTATTCTTGTTTTACAAGTATTTATTTCGGAGTCATACGTACTGATTTTTTTCTCCATGTTATTTAATCGACTGTCAATTTGATCAAGTTTGGAGACGTTGTATCAAAGGAAATCTTCTTTCTTTTTGGGAAGGTCTTCGTTTACTTCTTGGCATCGTATATATAAATGTCTATATCCATTTTTCACTAAAAATCACTAAAAATCATCATTTTGAACTAAGTATATCTTAATTTAACCGATTTTACTCGCTAAGAATTTTTCACTGCCATTAGTTTGGCGCATGCGTAAATCAAAAGAATAAAAAAAACCCTATCATAAAGCACGTGGCTGTTATTCACGACTTTTTTTTTTGTAATTCAGTCTAAAAACAGATGACAGGATTGTTTATGTCTTTATCCATAGAAAGTAAATAAAAGTATATAAGATGACTTAAATGTTTACATCTATAGAAATAGCTTGCCAAACATATTAGTATTAAGTGGATGTTGGATGCATTATATCTCGATGTAGATGTATTAATATTTATTTCACATATTTGATATAAAGTAATTGGGTTTTGGAAATGTAAATACAGTATAATTAACCTAGCCATATGTTTGTCTGTTTGAATACCATTAACGGTACCAACTTTACTGCACCAAACAATTATTTTCGAAACCTTTTCATTACTAATCCAACTTACCAAACGAATTTAGAAATTGTATCCTGTAAAGAATCCAAATAAAAACTGCCAAAGTTTTAAAATTGAGTAGCATTTTTAGCACGTTTCATGGTACGCATTTTTAACATGAATGGTTATTTGTCTTTTGATCTTCGATTGAGTTAGCTTCTGATATTTTAGAGGAGTGCGTTAACTGAAAGATATGTTAGTTATTGCACTCTCTAGTTCCGTCGTGTATCAATTGTCATAGAAAAAGCAAAGAATGGGAGGAGCTTAGACCTTAGTGCTCTAACTAACATCTCAGAAGTTGTTATTTCATTGTCTTGCTCCACCTCCTTAGTCTAGTAAACTATGAAATCAATAACTATAATATGTCCTAATTTATTTAAACAAAATGCAAACATAAAAAAAAAACAATGCCGGAAAAGGTGGGGGGGCAAACTTGCAAACCTAACCCTTAATTAAAAATGGTTCCCTACACTTGAAACAAATGAATGCTCCTCAAACCTTAGCCCGTTAGAAAGCTTTAAAACGCTCTCTACGCAACGACAGGTCATTGTACGGTCTTATACAATGAGCAAAACCTATGCCTGTAGTAAGCCTTTAAACGGTGTGGATCATAACTACAAGTCAACATACGACCTTATACAATGAGCAAAAGCCATCCCCTGTTATAACTATAAAAATAAACTTGAATCACAACTACTTGTCATCGTACAGCGTTCTACAAAATACTATGCCCTGTAGTAAGCTATAATACGGAGTTGATCACAATTACAAGTCATATTACGGTCTTATACAATAATCAAAAGCCATGCCCAGTAGTAAGCTATAAAACGGAGTTGATCAAAACTATATGTCATCGTTCAGCGTAATAAAACGAACAAAATATATGCCCTGTAGTTAGCTATAGAACGTCCTGAATCACAACGACAGGTCATCGTACGGCCTATTACAATGAGTAATAGCCATGCCTGCAGTTAGCTATAAAACGGATCACAACTACAGGTCACCGTATGGCCTTATGCAATGAGCAGAACCTATGCCCTGTCATAACTATTAAAAAAACTGGATCACAACCACAGCTCGTCGTATATTTTACTGAACAAAAGCAATGCCATGTAGTAAGCTATAAAACGGAGTGGATCACAACTACAGGTCACCGTACGGCCTTATACAATGAACAAAAGCCATGCCTTGTTGTAAGTAGTTCAAGGTCAATAATCGCCACTTTGTTGCCACTACATAATTTAAATAAACTGTAAAATTGACGTAAAGAAGCAAGTAATATTATTTTTTAAAAGTGCATTGTCAATAGTTGTTTTTACTGCTATATCTTTATTTCAGACATTGTGATGTATAGGTTTAATCAAAATTCATACAAAAACATGTTAATGTCAGTATTACATGTTTTTAGTTCTATATGAATAACAGGAATTCCTGGTGTTCTGTTGTATATCAATAACAGACATCCCTTTCGTTCAGTTGTGAACATCTCAATTCCTCTAAGCAAACCAGTTCATAATATCACAGGTGATTAAAGATATAACTTGAACTGCAATAATAACACTGCCAATAACACCAATGCACATGGACGACAAACGTGTGTCTCGTTGTGAGATTTTAGATCTCTTATATGCAGATGTTTTTCTTATCAATTGATAGTTCTTGTTTGATTCTAGTTACAATAATATCCAATGGAATTATTTCATTTGCTTGCGTATCCAAATAAGTATTTTCGTTTGTTTGCTGTTGATGTTTACATGGACAGAAGCACAACGTATTATTTTCATGTGGAATTATGACCGAACCTTCTTCCTGTCTTGTTAAAGTTGATGATACAGTACTTGTTGATTCATCACAAATATCAGCTGTAGCTATGGTAATAAAGGATAATATTATGCATAATTGCTGTCATATTGATTGAACACATTTAGACGATATTAAAAACAATTTTGTTAGAAGTTCATATGTTAACGAAGCAATTTTTATAGGTTTCAATATATTATCTTGTATATAGTACACTCTGGTGCCTAGTTTAGGGATATACAGTCGAACCTTGTTGTGTTGAGCTCGGTTGTGTCGACAACTCGGATGAGTTCGATTGTATTTCCTTTTGGTATTTTCGTCAAAAGCTGTGACAGAGTTGAAGATCAACGTTAAATTGAAATTGATGCATTTAAATTATAAACAAAATGTGATGGCGACCTTGAAAACAAGCGAAATGCTGCAATTGTTAACACTATTTTCTTTTAGTGTAATGATCAATAACTAGTGATGTCGATCTTATTATTAAGTCAAGTGATTTGCAACAGTTTGTCTTTGTTAGTTTTAAGATCAACAATTTGTGTTGGCGATCGTTGGAACTTGTCGAGACGTGATCAGAAACGGTTAACAGTTTAAATTTGTTAATGTAATTGCTGTAATGAGAACACACGTTTTAATCAATATCAACTTAAATATGTTAATGGTAATGAATGTGAAAAAAGGAATATTACAATAAAGCACTGAAAAGTTTTTTTTTTTTTTTGGTATTATATCCTAGTTTTGAATAGTGTCATATATTGGTCAACAGCAGAAGAGGAATTTCCATAGTATACGGATATTGTGTTATTAAAAATTGCTGTTACAAAATTCTAGATACTTTTGTAAACTAAGGAATATATCTTCCTCATGCAAAGCTCTGATTCCGTGACCGGCTTTTGGCTATACTTATGTCCTTTCTGGTTTCAAAGCTCTTCATTTTTTTGATTTTCCATTTTTTGTTTTTACCTTAAGCATCACTAAAGAGACATTCAATGTCGAAATACGCATCTGGTGCAGAAACATTGGTACCGTTAATGTTATTATTTGAAGTGTGAACCGCATTTTAGAGGTTATGTCTTAGACAAAAAACTTTCAGCCAATCAGAAGACGTATTACATCCAAAATTAAATTATAATAACATACATTTATCGTCATCAGATACTTCCATGAACCTCGACTTCACATAAGGTACGATATTCTTCTACTAACTTGTTGATTTGTATTTTCACGTATCTACCAATGATGTCCTGGTGACATGTGTGTTCTACATATTATGTTGCCTCTTCCTCATAAGAACAACGTGTGGTTATGCTGTTATCAAACCATCCTGAATGGTTGTTGCATGATTGTATTGCGTCAATGCTGAAGTTTGATAAGCGTTCAGCTGAAATTGTACCATATAGTTTGAATAATGCGATTGTTTGTACTAAATAATTAGTATTTTGTTTTCCTCTTATAGCTGATGTGTTTCCCTCGGTTTTAGTTTGTAACCCGGATTTGTTTTCCCTCAATCGATTTATGTCTTTTGAACACCGGTATACTACTGTTGCCTTTATTCATATTCACAATTCTTTTATGAAATAACCTGGAATAAATCATTATGGCAACAATAGGAAAAAGACAAATACACAAACGGAACATCGGTTTGATGATTGATTTTCATTGTTATTAGTCATACTTGATATAAGATATGAGGCAAATTTATTGTCTCCAAATTTTGTAAAATGCGGTCAATCTGCTCTTGCTTCCCAATTCAGTTTTATTTTGACCATAGGAGTAAAATATGGTGCACGGTTTACGTCAGGGAAGAATCTTACGACAAAAAAGTTTAGCACACTGTGCCGGTAACATGAGACTTCTCGTAAAGTCTTCGGAACCATAAAAAAAACTTTCCTCAATTGACAACAAATTGAAAATTGTGGAGAAATTGTCATTCAAATAACATTTTTGTTAGGTGAAGTGAATTTCAACTAGATAGTAATCTGTTTATTTCTAAAGGTGAAGTACTTGTTTTACTTGTAAATCTAATGCCTGAAATTAAGTGTGGGTTACTCTTACTGTTTACATGAGGCCATGATGTAGTCGAAAGTATTTAAAAATTACTTGTACCTGACAGAAATAATTATATTGTTTAGGGAGAAAGTAAAAAATATTCTAACCAAGAAGACCCAAATATTAACTCCTTCGTCTAATGAATAAATTGTTAATTTACCAATTTATGTTACATTTCCTTTCACAGTCCCTTTTTCATGACCCTGTGAATGGAGCCTTTTCACTGTTAGATCGCATTTTCTATCATATTACTAATAATAAAAAACAAGCAAAAAACTAATGTTAATCAATGGCACTGCGAAGCAGTCCATACCGTTTTGGAAAGGTTAAACTTGTATATATTTACGTTTACAAGCCTTTATTTCCCCGAGTATTTCCCAAAACACTTTGTTCACACAGATACCATAACATTTTTCCTACAATTGGTTCAGTCTAGCTTCCAGGTAACTACAAATTATGTAGTAAATGACGACACCAATTGCCCAGTATTCAGTGTTAAATTTGATTCAAATGATGACTTTTGTTCGTAAATTTTCAGTTCATTAAAAAATACAATCTACTTTATTCCTGTCAGGAAGCATCTTTTAATATTGCACTGTCCTCTTGAATATTTGTTGCTTTTTCATTCTTTTTTTCGGATAGGGGGTTTGTGTCGCTCGTGCCTATTGACTTAAAATTTCTTCTTTTAAATGTTATTTTGTTATTGTTAATAGTCTTTGTTAGCTACTCTGTTGTGTTTGAAAGCTCATTAAGGACCTCCCAAATAGTTATATGATATGATAGCCCGAGCAATCCGTATGGCTAACGCAAATATAGAATCTACTTTAACAGTACGCCTAACTAAAACCCGTTATATCAATAACCAGTCGTCCGGCTGGAATCATTGCAGCACACATTACAATAGTCTATTCAAGCAAAACGACATAACAGCATTAACTGTAACAGTACACCTAGCTAAATACCGTTAACTTAAACCCGTTATATCAATACATTAAAATAGTCCAGTCGTCCGGCTGGAATCATTATATTACAATGCATCCAAGCAACATTGACATTAATACCGTTATATCACTAACCGGTCGTCCGGCTGAGATCATTGCAGTCTATCCAAGCAAAACGAAATAACAGCATTTACTTTAACAGTGCACCTAGATAAATACCGTTACAGCACTTACAAGTCGTCCGGCTAACATTATTGCAGCTCGTTTTACAAGTCTATCCCAGCAAAACGATATGACAACATTTACTGTAACAGTACGACTAGCTAAATACCGTTATATCACTAACAGGTCGTCCAGCTGAAATCATTGCAGCACACATTACAATGGTCTATCCAAGCAAAACGAAATAACAACATTTACTGTAACAGTGCTTCTAACTTAATACCGTCATATCACTAACCAGTCGTCCGGCTGAGATCATTGCAGCATACATTACAATAACCTATCCAAGCAAAACGAAATAACAGCATTTTCTGTAACAGTGCACTTAGCTAAATACCGTTACAACACTTACCAGTCGTCCGGCTGAAATCATTGCAGCACACATAACAATAGTCTATCCAAGCAAAACGAAATAACAACATTTACTGTAACAGTACGCCTAGCTAAATACCGTTATATCACTAACAAGTCGTCCGGCTGAAATCATTGCAGCACACATTACAATAGTCTATCCAAGCAAAAGAATAACACCATTTACTGTAACAAACTGTTTAATCTAGGACAAGCATTGCTCTTAACGTTTCTACGTATTTATACAACCCAAACTTTAAAATGCAGAGAAAATGCGTAGTTATTTAGTTAATATAAATAATTGAATTATATATAATTATGCAAATGTTTGATTTGAGCGTTCCTGTAAAGGTTAATCCGGAAAAGCACATCAGACATAATCACGAAATTCATAAAGTGTTATTTTCGTTTGCACTGTCAAAAGCTGTATTCACGAACATTTACCGTCACAGAATTAGTCCAATAGCATGCGAAGCCAACCAAGACAATAACATGTACAGACCTTTTCATTCATTACTTCGAAAGTATTGCAGGCTCATATCACTTAAGCGCTTATTACAACCGCGTGTTCGACCATTTATAGCGCGTATCAACACGGATTGTTTGGAAATATGTAACGTAAACAATCATATTCCTTTTACACCAACAGTCTTGCCAGAGGTACTTTAAAAAGACTTACCACAACAGTCCGTCCTCCCAAAGACTACTACTCTATAAATATTGTAAACAGCTTCAGGGTCAACTGACCACCAAGGCTGAAGCTCAAGGGATGTATGTGAACACTGTACAGCTGATTTTATAAAGGTTCGTGTGTAAATACCATCAACTACCTTGTAAGCCATATAACAGCTTTCGTTTAAAATAGTTGACTGATGTGTTTGTTTGTGCTGTGCAAGATTTGAAGTATCTGTAGAGAAAATGCGTAGTTATCTAGTTGGTAAATGAATTATGTAAAAATATACAAAAGAAAAAACTAAATTATATATAATTATGCAAATAATAAATTATATATAAATATACAAATGAATAAATTATATATAAATATACAAAACAATAAATTATATATCAATATACAAATAAAATAAATTGTATTTGAATATACGCACACAAAAATTATTTTGAAAACTTATTATGTACACCTTCATTACGCTAGTTTGTAGACATATCAATTAAAACTATTAAGGTAGATGGGGTGTCTAAATTATAATCCATAGAATTTTTTAATAATTTGCCAAAATGTAGTTTATATCATGCTTTTCAAAAAAAAAGAAAAAGAATGGGTCAGGGGAATTATTTTCACGCTACAGGTTGTGCAAAATTGACAGATTTGGTATAGATTATGCATGGAAAACCCACTTTTCTGCCATAAAACGAAAACTACACCATAGAATTTTGAGATAAAATATGAGAAGATAACTCTAATATTTTGCTTTCAAGTAAGAAAAAGAAAAATGGGATCACGGGACTTGTTTTCTTGCTACATAACAAAATAGGTAAATTCTTACACATTCTATTGTAAAAGTAACTTTATCTGAATTATCTGCCCTTACATTTAAGTTGCCTCCCCTTATTTTGCAAAGTGGAAAAAAATTGAATCAAACAAAAGTGTTCTGTTTTTTGTAAAATACAACCATAAATATGATAAAACATATCCTTTTCTATATTAAAATGAAAATTCTTACACATGAATTACCTACTACTCTCAAAATTTGCACATTTTATTAAAGATCTTGACCGATTGTTTTCTGGTATTTCAAAATCCAAGATGGAGGAAGACACCCTATCTACCTTAATTTCTTTTTTGAAAGATGATCTACTACATATGTGTTTTACCATAGAGCAGTAATCTAGAATTTAATAAATAAAAAAGGGATGGTACATATTAGTGGTTAATGATACTAATAAAAACAGAAGGGCTAGTCTCCACTTTTTCTTATTTCAATATTTCAGATATAAGTAATGGAAGTTGCATCATGCATATATATTACATTTGAAATTGTTTAATTTATTGAAATCGACCATTTCAAAATATAGACCCAGACCGTTTTGTTTGTATATTTCTAATTCCTAGAGTACCTTTTGAAAGATAATATACATGGATGTCCAATGTGAACAGAATTATAAAATTTAGAGCACGACAAACGACAAACTATTTATCAAACGATGAAAAATTTAATTTTCATTAGAAATAAAGTCGTTATCTGATTTCAATAAACATTTACTTACAACATTATTGACGTACATCCTGTTTGATTGTATAAACTTCAAAGTACACGGATATCAATTGATCATAACCATGTATAATAAATAATACAATTTTGATGTTTTATTATCCATTGTTATCAAAACAATTTTATCTTGAAAATAATCACCAAAGCAATGATTACTTTTTTTTATAACTTTCATCTGTTTACATTCTTTATGTGCCCTTCACAAGTCAGAAGTCAGAAGCATGTAGTACAGTGATTGTCGTTGGTTCTTGTATTTGATATTTTTTTTTTTGTAAATTTTTTGGAACAATTTTACTGAAATACCCAATTTTCGAATATCTTCCCACTTTTCTTTTAACTCCTTCTAGAGTTTTATGTTTATCGAATAACCAAAAAAAAAACAAAACAAAACAAAACAAAACAAACAAACAAATGTAGTACATGCTGTATTGCTGATTTGTCATCCTCTTAATGCAGTGTTATACAAAGACCTAATACAAGTATAATCAAGTTCAAAAAAAGATATTCAACAAATGCAGTGATATATACAATGATGAAATGAAAATGCAGAGCACTGTATATAATTTTCATATGGTCAAGGCAAATGTTTATGTTTCTGTATATGTCTCTGGTGTACATATGCAATAGTACGGTTACCGTACTAATAAATTGTATTTGCAAGAAACAGACTTTGATAAGCTAGCGAATGGTAAACAAAGTTAGAAAAAGCCAACATTTGCTTACAATAGACCAGACAGCAATATGAGGAATGTTTTAGTAGATCAACATATGTATGCACCTTTTGTAACAGATCGGATGTGGAAATAGTAGAATTATGGACTTCACTACTGGTTCGACGAAATACATCTGCCTGTGTAACAAATGCCAAACAAATAGTTAAGTCTAACAAACCCATTCGTATCAAGACAAACTATTATGTTCATACATATGTCATTGTATACTTAACGTGCACATTTCAAAAATTAAGATAACAATTGATTAGATTATATATGTTTATTTAAGAAAGAAAAAAACACAAAAGCAACAGGAACCATTTCTTTAAAGTTGTAATCAAGAACGTCTTTTAAATTTGGCAACAATGCAGCCGAGTATGTCAATTAAAACAATTAAAACTGTTATAAGGCAAATGAAGATGACTCCAACATATCCTACGGATGTAGCCGATACACGATCATCTGGAGCTGATATCTTCGAACGACGCATCCGGCTTGTATTGGATTTGTTGATACTTAGTTCTTTTTTCATTAGGTCTAATTCTGGCTTCAGTATTTCTCTTATTTGATCAAGAGTAAGATTCATTCCACGTAAGAAATCCCATTTGCCTTTTCCAACCTTAGAACAGGGACATAGGCATTCAAGTGGAATGATCGGTTCAACTGAAGTGACCTGGGACTTTACCAAAATTGGTGTCGTGTTCATAGTTGTCACTTCAGATGCTCCAGGCTTTGTTATTTGTAAGGTAGTCACTGACGACTTTCCAGGTGTTGTCATGTCGGTAGTTGTGACTTTTGATTGACCAAGTGTTATAAGTTCTGCAGTTGTCACTGATTTTCTATTGTTTGTCATATCTGTAGTTATCACAGTAGAATGTCCCGGTGTTGTCATTTCGGTAGTAATCACCTCTGATTGACCAAGGGTTGATTGTCCTGTAGTTGTCACTTTAGATTGTCCCGGTGTCGTCATCTCTGTAGTTTTCACGGTAAAATGTCCAGGTGTTGTCATCTCTGTAGTTGTCACTGTAGATTTTCCTGGTGTCGTCATCTCTGTAGTTTTCACAGTAAAATGTCCAGGTGTTGTCATCTCTGTAGTTCTCAGTGTAGAATGTCCCTGTGTTGTCATTTCTGTAGCTGGTACTGTTGCTGTTATGACTATGAATTTTAATAAAAAAGAAAATCAAATTAATCTGTATATATTTTTTAAATGATGTCTTATGGTTTTTAATTCTTGTTGCTGGCTTTGATTTATATTCCTTCATCTCTAAGATATAATTATGGAATAAAGGTGGATACTCTATACGATTAGAGTGGCAGAAAGTATATCTAAACTAAACGAAAATCTTGTCCAATCCATATGAATAAAGTGTTCAAAAGATCATAGCTATATTTGATTGATAGAGGGTAATACATGAACAATCGCTAGTTACACAATCTTTTTTGTAGTTTAAAATGAAAATAACACTTTATAAGTCTCACTACAAAAGTCTAAAAGTCTGAAAAGACCAGTTTTTGTCTTGATTTGCATGAACTTTTACTCGACATTCTCCATAAGTATGACTCGTGTCTTAATTTTTCTTGACAAATTCTCATTTATATTAAATTTGTATGAAATTTACTCGACATATTCTCGACATTCTGAATATGGTCTTAAAATTTCTTGACAAATTCTTGACATTTGAATACTGTCTTGATATTTCTCGACATATTCTCGACATTCTTATTTTTTCTCGGTATGGCTTGACACATTCTGAACATTTTGAATTGTGTCTTAAATTTACTTGACAGTTCTGAGTTTTACAAATCATGACCAATATTCATGATATAACTTTAATCTTTATTTCTCTTTATATGATATACTGTTGTTCCAAGTTACACTTCTTACAACAAAAATAAAAGTTGGGCATGTAAAATAATTGAAAATTGGGTATATAAATATTTTACAAATGCAAATATGGCTATGAAATCTAAAGTATAAAATAATTCAAATGAGGGTGTGTTGATATAAAACAATTTGAATGTGGGTTTTAAATAATTACAAATTTTGATTCCTAAATCTTATAAATTAAATGATTAAAACCAATCATACTGTAGACATATTTCATTCTACATTCATAATATTCAATGTTGATATGGTAAATAATTATTATACCAAAATGTGGTTTATATAAATAGCAAATTATGATGATATACAAATCATTCATTTAACAGAAGAAACATTTGTGTAATGTCATCTGTTGGAATATATATATTAAGTATTACACATGGACAGGATGTTCCCCATAAAATTAAGGTATTCCACACCCAAGAGTACATACACGCAACTGTCAAATAGAAATTACTGCTTTACCTGTAATCAGCCATACAACTTATCAGTTGACCGAACATGCCACTACAATTTAAAAAGTTTGTTGATAGATGAAAAAAATCATCATTTTGATGAAAAAATTGAATTAAAATGGATTTTTTCATCAAAATTATGAAGTTAATTATTTTAACATAAAACAAATTGAATAATTCCCAAATATTAAAAGAAAATTATTATCTACTCCAGGAATAATAAAAAAATGTATTTATAATGGGTTCCATCAAATCATTGGTCTTATGAAATGGATCTCAAACAGACATGCACAATATAGTTCTAAACATTCGTTTTCTTTTCAGGAAGGAGTTATCACAAATATTTATTTTTGATAAAAAATTATAAAATTCAGCACTAAAATTTGAATAAAAAATGTTTTTGGGTTGTTGTAAAAAATGAATAAGGTTTTGAATCAAGATGGGAACAAATTCTTTCACCTAAACGGAAGCCCCCCCCCTCTTTTTTTATCCACATAAACCCAAAAGATGAATTGTGGGGTCCGAAAGAGACACATGGTCACATTTTAAAACTGCCTATAAGACACCTATTTTAGTAAAGCAAATTTGACTGCCAGTTTTGCGAACGACAAAAATCTAAATGCTGTTTGTTAGTAACTTTGACTTATATTCCAAGTGAAAACAATTAATTAAATGTTTAATTAAAATAAATCAAAATTAAACTACATGGGGAATTATTCAGGGTATTCCAACTTAGTTGCACCAAAAGGGTATCTTACTATACCAAACTGATCCTTGATTCTTCAAAGTTTAGTTTAGCCAAAATAAAAAGGAGTAAATAACAGCAATAGAATGTCATAAACAGTGAAGAATAAGTCTGTTCACATTTCAGGCCAAATTTATACTGTTGAGATAGTGTCAAGACATATTTAAGACTGTCAAGAATGTGTCGAGACATATTCAGACATTATTTAGAATGTCAAGAATATGTCGAGACATATTCAGACATTATTAAGAATGTCAAGAATATGTCAAGACAGATCGAGACAAATTTAAGACAGTCAAGAATTGGTCGAGACTAATCCAGACTCTTATCAGATGATACAGGAAGTGTCGAGAAATTTTAAGACAATGTTCATACTGTCAAGACACTTGTCAAGAAAAATCAAGAACCTTCTTAGACAAATTCATACTATGTCAAGAATTTTTAAAAATTATTTAAACAAATTAAGAATGTCGAGTAAAAATTCATGCAAATTCAGACAAAAACTGGTCTTTTCAGACTTTTTGACTTTTGTAGTGTCTTATGCGTCCGAAATGCTTTTCCTTTTGCCAAAAGTTGAAAACCAAGGGTGTATAAGTATTGAAACACGTGTGATCTAACGGAGAGGCGAAAGATACCAAATGTACATTCATACTCATAAGTCGAAAATAAACTGAAAACGCCATGGCTAAAAAGAAAAAGATCAACGGAAAAACAACTGTTCAAAAACACAACATAGATAACTAAAGAATGAGCAAAACGAACCCCACCAAAACCTGGGGGCGATCTCAGGTGCTCCGGAAGAGTAGGCAAATCCTGCTCTACATGTGGCACCCGTCGTGTTGCTCATGTAAGTACAAACCCGGTGATAAGTCTAAATAAGAGGATATAACAAAATGTAGAATGTATCCCTAATAAAAATGTTATTGCAAAAAAGAATGTAAACTAATAAAAACTAGTGTTTCTTCAATCATTAATTTAGAATAAAAAAAATTCGAAAACATATGCCTCATCTTTACGCTTAGGTATCGCGACGATGTTTATAGATTGTCCAAGAATTTACAGATATTTCACAGTTTTATCCATGCGAATGAATAACCGAAAAGACCCCAAAACAATTATATTTTCTCATCTTTAAAACCCATGCATATTAGCATTTCAGTTTAAGGTAATGACAAACGGATACGAAAGAAAATTCAGTTGAAAAAGTAAAAAAAAATAATCCTGGTATCTTTGATGAGTTACAATTTAACGATTAAATATCCAACAGATAATAACAAAAAACATACACAATGTGGGAATGTCAATTTCAGTCCTCCCATAAATACCCAATAATGATATAAACGGTACCAATTTTTTTTCTGCACCAAATTCGCATTTCGACAATCAATGTCTCTTCAGTGATGCTCGAGACCAAAATATCTGAAAATCCGAAGATTATTACAGGATGAAGAATTATAAACTAAAAAGTAAATATCGCCAAAACCGTGCAAGAAATCAGAGCTTTGCATGAGGGAGATATATTCTTTAATTTAAAATAATTTCCAAAATTTTATAACAGCAAATTTTAATAAGACGAAATCCGTATTTTCATGCCAGTACTAGAGTACTTGCTACTGGGCTGGTGATACCCTCGGGGACTATCAGTCCACCAGCAGAGACATCGACCCAGTGGTAGTAATAATATAAACGGTACCATTTTTTTCTGCACCAGATGCTCATTTCGACAATCAATGTCTCTTCAGTGATGCTCGAGTCCAAAATATTTGAGAATCCAAAGCTTACAGACTTGAAATTAGTGCATTGTACTGATGTGTGCAGAATTTTCATTTGCAAGTTTCACAATAAACCAGTTATAAATTCTACACCAGCTCCAACTTTAATGGATTGTAACCTACAATGTAATTCCGTCTCAGGCATGTAAAACCGATAGTAGAGCGCAAATTTAAGGTGTTTTAATGTTAATATGTCTTTATAGGTTTATTTTGGGTTTTTTTTATGTATATGCAAAGAAAGATCCAGATTTAGAGAATATGCAGATTAAAATTTAGGAATCAATCCTTACAAATGGCATTAACGCGTCTTTTGTAGCAAATGTCACTTATTATACCAATGTCGTATTTCAAGTATCAAATATTGCCTTACAATACTGTTCCTTTGATCATTTCTTTAATCTTGAATTCATTATTCATACGCTATTTATTATGCATGCTTGTATTGTCTTGTCTACAGTTCCAGATAGTTATAGGAGGTCATTGATACAGGCGCTGTCTGTTATCTACTCATTTTATTTACTCTCAATGGAAATGTTAAAAATTAAATGTTATTTCATTTGCTGTGCTACTTTAATGTAAGTGCTATTATCCCCGTTGTTTTTTCTTTTACTTTTGCTGTATCTTAAATAATACTTTCAGTCGAAGAAAAGAAGACAGGATTGTGGCTACGATAATATGAAGATATCTGTAATCAACAAAATTATGATGTTGTTCGTTTTATGAATGACTTTTTAACCTTTGTCACTTGATTCAAAATACAGCTACTTTGTAACCAGCAAACAATCAATGAAAATCGTCGATAGGAAACGAAAGCTGGTATCAGCTGGGAGATATATATTCCATATTCAGGCGCTGCTGCTGCTGTTGTGTTACAAGATAAAATTGAAGATAGAGTAAACAACAGCATAATTGATTTTTTTTTTTTTTTTAATATTTTTTCTCCAATGGCCATTTTTCCTAATTTCTAAATGTGAGACATGATAATGACTTATACATATGCGTTATATACATTAAATACGTGGTATCGTTTATTGCAAGTGCAATGCGATAGGTTGGATAAACATAGTCACACACCATTCAACTAATCAAAGACAGCAACATCAGAATCTATGAAAAACAAGTATATCAAAATATCGAACTCAAATTTAAATTAAAAAAGGAGAAGATGTTGTGTTACTGACAAAATTGAACGTTATCAACCAATGGAACGAGTGGAAAACAAATGTCATGTTCCTGATTTGTTACTTGCATAGATTTAGTATGAGGGGCATGAAGATAATTTGCCGATTGTCTGCAAAATCTACAACATCATGAATAAGTATTTTAAATTTGTTTTTCAGTATGAAGATCAAAGTCTTTGGAACTTTAGTAAAACATTTCATTTTGTTGTCTTTGGGTCATCAGTTAAATCGAGGCCAGTTGAATTATATTTGGATTTTATCTTTACATGTATCACTTAACCAACTAGCCTGATGATTCTGTAATAGAAAATATCCGAGGTACTAGATGTTACTCGTTCGTAGTTGAAATGGACATTTAAAACATGGCTTCTCAAACAAAACTTGTACAAAGTTTTTTTAACCGTCGAGGGTTGTCAACGTTATAACTGCCGACTTGTTAATTATATTCTCAGAAACTTTATATTAAAGATTTGTGCAATTATTTTTCTTGCTTGACGTTTTACGGTTGAAAACTTAATTAAACGACATAAGAGAAGATGAAAATGTTTGTCATTGTGTAAATTATATCTTATTTTCAGTTGAAATTCCAATAGCGCTGCGAATGGAGTATATCTCTCACAGTTGATACGCTATTCAAGGGTTGATGTAAATAACGATTTCCTGTGAAGTAATTGCGGATACAATAAGTAAAGGGATGATAGGACAATAGCAAAAGTAAAGCATAAATAATTGTAAACAACAACGTCTTTAAAGTGTTCACATATACTGAAAGAAAGCCCAAAGTATTAAACCTGCTTATCTATGTATGAAAATGTCTTGCTAAAATCTATTATCGTGCATACCTTTGAGTATATCACCCAGCTCAGTCGCTTCGTAATTCTCGTATCACAGCCTTGAGACGTCAGCAGAACTTATCAGCGGCGTCTCAATGTCTGAGGAGAAAATATCAGCGACGTAACAATGTGTGTGGAGGTGTTATCAAACTTACTTTTGTCAAGCTTAAAAGTGTCTAAGTGAGGAAAAAACAGAAAAAGCACGATAAACAGATTTTTGAATTTTCTACGTAAATACATAATAAAAATATCAGCTCACACTGTGGCTCGAAACTAATATTTTTCTATATCATTGAGTAGTAAACATGTCAAAAATATAGCCAAATCTGTACAAGGAATCAGAGACTTGAATGAGAAAGATATATTCCTTAATTGAAAATGTTTTCCAAAAGATTTACGACAGCATATTTCAATATTATAATCTCCGTATTTTCTTGACAGTACCGAATTACTGGCTACTGGGATTGTAATATTTCGGGAATTAACAGACTACCAACAGAGGTATCGAACCAGTGACTGGGCTTGTAATACCTCGGGGACTAACAGACTACCAACAGAGGTATCGAACCAGTGGTAGAAATAACATGAACTGTACCAATTTTACTGCACCAGAAGTGCATTTCCACAATCTATGTCTCTTCAGTGATGTTTGAGGTAACGTATTTGAAAATGGATACCTAATATAATGTTGTGTTTAGTAAGTTTGAGTTGAGGCGTATATATTTCATTCCCATATAAAGAAAGATATATCTGCATGAATTATATAAAAATATAATTTTTGGAGAAGCCTTTATACTGTCCATTGGTATTTGCAATGTATGACAGTAAATGCATAATCTTGAATAAGATAATAGCAATAAGGCTGAATCGGAAAATCGCTAACCTGACCATATACTGCTTGCTCATAATAAAGTAAGTTTGAATCAAAGTACTGTAACGACATTGTAAATTAAATTGCATGTCGATCTTATTTTTCTTTTTATTGCGGAAAAAAGGAATTTAAAATAAATATCATTACATCCAGTTTTTTTATAATAAACTTATCATAGATACCAGGATTAACATTGTGTACGCCGGACGCGCGTTTCGTGTGAAAAAATGTACTAAATGAAAACAAAATGTCTGTTGGATTACATCAAGTGCGACAGCATGGATAGAAATAAATAAATCAAAACTATGAGTGACTTGTTTAAAAAAAACAAACACACAAAAAAACACATTTTGTATATACTATATTTGAAAATATGCTTTAACCATGTTAACGTTTAATTCTCGTCTGCTATTATTTAACTACAAGCAAATTAAAAACTACTTACATTCATAAACAGAATTTCGCCAGTATCCACCACATATTTGTAACGAATTCCCTCGACATGGTCGATTACATTCACTATCATTTGTCTTTTGGTACACATCTTGATCTCCTAACGAATTGCCACAAAAGCACTGAGTGGAAGCCTGTACAATAATGAACAATTTAAAAAATAAAGAAATGTGGTATGAATGCTAATAAGAAACTTGCCAACCGGAGATGAAAATTAAATATGGTAGACAGTAACCGACACAAACCACTGAAAAATAAAGGCTCATGACTTTAGAAAGCCACCCCAATAATGTGGTGGGGTAAAACATGTAAGTGGGTGGGAAAGTGGATTAACAGCGACACAAAACAGCATACTGATCGCTTTGAAAAACATCTGCTGCTCCTGTTATGACAAATAGCGCATCAAACATGTTGATGGTGTTTTCATTAGGTTTTCACAAGCGCAGTAGCCAGTAATGAAAATACAGATATTGTGTTATTTAAATGTGTTGTAACAAAATTTTGAAAACAATTTTAAATCAAGGAATATATCTCCTTCATGCAAAGATCTGATTCATTCCCCCACTTTGGTTATACTTGTTGTCCTGTTTGGTTTATAAGGTCTACATTTTTTTTTTTTTAAGTTTTGGATTTTCAAATAGTTTGGCCTTAAGCATCACTGATGAGACATTTATTGTCGAATGCGTATCTGGTGCAGAAAAATTCGTACCGTTAATTTTATAACTACCTGAAGGTCGATACCTCTACTGGTGGAATGTTAGTCGCTGACAGTATAACTAGTCTAGTAGCCAGTACTTTGATACTGACTTAAAAATACGGACATTGTGTTATCAAAATTTGCAATTTTAAAATTTTGAAATCATTCTAAATTAATGAATATATCTCTCTCGTGCAAACCTCGGATTCCTTGCGTCCGGCTTTTGGACAAACTTTTTATCCCTTTTGGTTTATAAGCTCTACAGTTTTGCATTTTCAAATATTTCTGCCTTGAGCATCACTGAAGAGACGTTTAATTAATGCACCGCATGTCCTTAAAATCATACGAAAAAGAACATGTATCAACTAAACAAAACTTACCATTGCGTTTATTTTCTTGGTTTGTATTTACAACCCTTAAGTTATCCAGAAAATTTTAATTTTCTCTACTGGATAGCTTAAATAAATTTTGTTAATATTAATAAGAAGATGTGGTATGAGTGCCAATGAGACAACTCTCCATCCAAGTCACAATGTATAAAAAGTTAACAATCATAGGTCAAAGTACGGCCTTCAACACGGATCCTTGGCTCACACGGAACAGCAAACTATAAAGGGCCCAAAAATGATTGTTTGAAACAATTCAAACAGGAAAACCAACGGTCTAATCTATATAAAATACGAGAAACGAGAAACACCCATGAACCACTCCACCAAACGACAACCACTGAACAACAGGCTTCTGACTAAGGACAGGTGCATAAAAATGCAACGGGTTTAAACGTTTGAACAGGCGCCAACCTTCGCTCTGACTAACCCGATCTGTGAGTACTCGCATTTACTGAAAGCTAGATCCAAGCCAATAACAAATAATAAAAAATCATGAATCCAAGACAAAACGTTACTTTTTTTTTATTTCAGAATGGAATTTTGCTGCCAATATTCATCTTCATCCATCTTCGTCTCTGCTTTTAAGAACAATGCAAATGATTAGAAGCTACTTCTGATGTACTTAAAGTTCCTTTTGGCGTCCAATCATAGGTTTCTTCATAATGATTCATTAAATATATGGTTTCTAAATACTTTTGCCTGAAATAAGGGAGATAATTGCCGACTTCCGGTTTTAAAAATTTAACTTCCGGTCTCATACGATAGCTTTATTCACAATGATTCCAAAAATATATGGTTTCTATATACTTTTGCCTGTAATAAGTGAGATATGAAGGACTTCCGGTTAAGAAAATGTCACTTCGGGTCTCAAAAGATAGCTGTATTTACAATGATTCCACAAATATATGGTTTTTACATACATATGCCTCTAATAAGGGAGATAATTGGCTACTTCCGGTTTAGAAAATGTCACTTCCGGTCGCAAATGATAGCTTATTCACATTGATTTCAAAAATATATAGTTTGTATATACTTATGCCTGTAATAAGGAAATAATTTGCTACTTCCGGTTAATAGAATGTCACTTCCGGTCTCAAATTATAGGTTTTCGCATGCCCATTTAAAAAATATATGGTTTCTAGGTACTTTTTAATAAAATAAGTGGAAGCATGAATACTTCTGGTTCACTCAAGGTCACTTTCGGTTGATAATTTTCAAGGTCACATGTCACCTTCAATTGGCTTAATCATGTACCAATCTGAGGTAATTACCAATTTACCTTAAAATAAAACATTTGAGGGGCAATAACTCCTATAAGATGTCATTGGATTGTTTCAGACCAAATGTATCATATCTTAATCACAATTAAGCAAACATTTTGCACTAGTTCTTTAATTTGTATCTTTAAAAGTGACAGAGGAGATTAAATAACAAGGAAAAGTCAAAATTTAGAATATGACCTTTGCCTTTGACCTTGGCCTCAATTTCATTTAAATGAACCAAGGAACTCAAATCAATATACCTTAGGTCTCTATCACTTTCCATTCATGCTATACATTTATATACCCCTTATGTCAAATACAGAAGGGGAAATAACTCTCATATGGAGTTTACGTATCGCTTCGGTCAAAATTGGACAAAACATCCTGAGGATATAACGAGCAATTTGGTAAAAAAAAATTGTCGCTTTCTTTTACGGTTACGGAGGAGATGCACTCACAAGGAAAACAGTGTTCAGGAAGATAATTCCTACAAAGAAAAGTATTCGGTTAAGCAGGGTCAATTTCAAAGGCGCATAAACTGTTCGATATCATATACGAAACATCTAAGCGACATCTTGCGAAACAAAAATTTATCGCAAGAACAAAATTTGGCGGAAGAAAAAAAATAATTAAAAACCAATTGTTCAGAGAACAATTGAAGGTCTTTCCACATCAATGTTCAAAGTTATTGAAAAGAAGCTAGTTCCGGTTTACTCAAAGTTAAAATTGGTATCCAATCATAAGTTTCTTCAAACTGATGCGATAAATGAATGGCTTCTATATACTTTTGAGTGAAATAAGGGCGATAATGTGCTACTTCCGATGAAGTAGACGTCACTTCCGGTCTCATTTGATAGCTTCTTTTACACTGATTCCAAAAATATATAGTTTCTATATACTTTTGCATGTAAAACAGGAGATAATTGGCCACTTCCGGTTTATCGAAAGTCACTTCTGGTCTTTGGTGATAAGTTTATGTATTTATATTACAAAATATATGGATTCTGAGTACTTTTCCATGAAAAAAGTGCAAAAAAGGCTACTTCCGGTTTTCTCAAGGTCACTTCCGGTTGACATTTTTTAAGGTCATATGTCACCAAACCTTTTGTAAAAGGTCATATGGCTTTTTAATGA
This sequence comes from Mytilus coruscus, assembly GCA_017311375.1. Lineage (NCBI taxonomy): Eukaryota > Metazoa > Mollusca > Bivalvia > Mytilida > Mytilidae > Mytilus > Mytilus coruscus. The sequence continues at coordinate 74,382,882 of CM029607.1, forward strand.
ACCAAGTTGAAATAATAATCAATTAACCTTATAATTAGACATTTCAGGGGCACTAACTCCTATAAGATGCCATTAGATTGTTTCAAAATAAATGTAACATATCTTCATTACAATAAAGCAAACATTTTACACTTGTTCTTTCATATATATCTTTAAAAGTGTTGGTGAAAATGCAAAAACAAGGAAAAGTCAAAATTGAGAACTTAACCTTGACCTTTGACCTTGACCTCATTTTCTAAGTTAGGACCTACGAGCCTCAAATAAAAAGATTCCAGGGTTATACAGTTAAAGGTTTATCAGTTAAAAAAACATACCGACAAATTTTTTGGTAAAGGAAGATAACTCCTATAAAATTTCATCGAATCGCTTCGATCCAAATTATCTAAGCGACATATTGCGAAACAAACATTTATCGCAAGAACAAAATTTGGCGGAAGAAAAATAATAATAATAACAATAATAATAATATTTAAAACCAATTGTTCAGAGAACAATTGAAGGTCTTCCACATTAAATTTCAAAGTTATTGAAAAGAAGTTAGTTCCTGTTTACTCAAAGTTAAAATTGGCATCCAATCATAAGTTTCTTCATACTGATACGATAAATAAGTGTTTCTATTTACTTTTGAGTGAAATAAGGAAGATAATTAACTACTTCCGGTGAAGTAAACGTCACTTCCGGTCTCATATGATAGCTTCTTTCACACTGATTCCAAAATATACAGTTTCTATATACTTTTGCCTGTAAACCAGGAGATAATTGGCCACTTCCGGTTTATCGAAAGTCACTTCTAGTCTTTAGTGATAAGTTAATGTATCTTAATTACAAAATATATGGATTCCAAGTACTTTTCATGAAAAAGTGCAAAATGGCTATTCCGGTTTTCTCAAGGTCACTTCCGGTTGTCATTTTTCAAGGTCATATGTCACCCAACCTTTTGTTAAAGGTCATATGGCTTTATAATGAACCAAGTTGAAGTAATAATCAATTAACCTTATAATTAGACATTTCAGGGGCACTAACTCCTATAAGATGCAATTAGATTGTATCAGACCAAATGTAACATATCTTCATTACAATGAAGCAATCATTTTGCACTTGTTCTTTTATACATATCTTTTAAAGTGTTGGAGAAAATGCAAAAACAAGGAAAAGTCACAATTGAGAACTTGACCTTGACCTTTGACCTTGACCTCATTTTCTAAGTTAGGACCTAGGGGCCTCAAATAAAAACATTCCAGGGTTATACGGTTAACGGTTGATGAGTTAATAACACATACCGACAAATTTATTTCGTAAAGGTAGATAACTCATATAAAATTTCATCGAATCGCTTCGATTCAAATTAGCCAAAAATTTCTGAGGATGTAACGAAAATTTTAGAAAAAGAATTTTGTCGATATGTTTTTGTTACGAAGGAGATGCAAACACATGATAAACAGTGAATAGGGAGATAACTCTTACAAAGAAAATGGTTCGGCTTAGCAGGGTGAAATTTAAAAGCGCATAAACTATACGATACAATATGAGAAATATCTAAGCGACATATTGCGAAACAAACATTTATCGCAAGAACAAAATTAGGCGGAAGCAAAAACAATTGTTAACGGTCTTTCCTCCGAAACATGGTTGATTAATTGATTGGTTGGTTGGTTGGTTGGTTGGTTGGTTGGTTGACTGATATAGTAATTAAACACATGGGATAGGGTCTCTTGGAACAAGCGAAAAAGAAAGAAATGAAATCTTGGACCCCGTATTAAACAGATTGGTTGGTCGGTTGGTTGATTGATTGATTGATTGACTGACTGAGTGATTGATTGATTGATTGATTGATTGATTGATTGATTGATTGATTGAAATTTTGCATGGCACTCTCTCTATGCGAGGCATCGGACTTAACGTTTATATTCTGAGCGAACGTGGCTGCGTATTTGTACATCCCGGAAAGCCAAACGGACTGCCTGGATTTCCTAATGAATAAAAATCATTACATCTTCTTTTCATAAATTTTCTCTTTTCTCTACGGGAACTCTGACTTCGTGTTTTATTTTTTTATTTGTTGTGTGTGCATTTTGTTTGAGCTTGTAGGAAAACTGAGAAACATTTTGTCTTGGAAGTTTCACTTTTTTTATTTGGATATGAAATTTGTTATTCTAAATTTAGGTCCGCGCGCGCGGTGGTGTTTGTGAAGTCACGTGACGCTCAAATATATATGTCTGGAGTTTAGAATATTAATTTCTTTTCAAGGGAGACTGTTGAACAGAGCACATGTGTATTGATATGAGTAACACGATAACTATTGACTTTATTTTTACAGGTCATTGATGTCGGATCATGCATGCATTTTTCATAAACATATTTACAGGAACACAGATTTGTATTTTAATGCATGTTTAGAAATTTGATTGTAGGATTTCAGTAACATTTACGAACTTGATTTTAATTTCTCAATCAAGCGGACCGCACGTTGTATTTATAGTTCTAACGGATCATGCATTCTATTTTCCTGATTCATTTTACAGGTAAACTATTATTGTCTAATCGCTGATCACGAGTCTTCATTCATTGCATGCACACAAAAATAATGCTGTTGGTATAGTACTTTAACAAAACATTTATCGATTAATTTCAGAAAATACGTGAATTGGAGCAGATTTTTGCAGGGATGAATTTCTATTTCAAACAGAAAGAAGTTTGTACATAAGAAGGATTAGCATTTTTACAGTAAAATGTACGGGACTGAAGGCGATTTTCTTTTCATAGAAATGGGTTAACTAAAAAAACTTTAAAAAAATCAGTTAGAAAGAAAAAAAGGGGGGGTGTAGTGGTAGACTGGTTGATTACTGAGATAAGATACATTTACAACATGATAGCTGCTAAGTGTTAAGTTTCAATTAGCAATTTTTTAATTTGACCATTTCAGGGACATTGAACCTGCAATAAAATGACGCGTGCCATTTTGACCAAAAATTTCTAGTAAGGACGTGTCGCGACAAACATTTTGGTTAAATTGTTTTGTCGATATCTATAACTCTTTCTGGGAAGAAGCGATATGAACTTAATGTAAAAAAATCACATGACCTTGACCTTTGACCTTGACCTAATTTTCTTTATTTTGGACCAAGGACCTCAAATTAACAGACCCTAGGTCTCTATCATTTATGGTTTACTAGTAACAAATGCATATCTCTTATATCAAATGCATAAGGGGAAATAACTCTCATACGAAGTCTTCGTGTCGCTTCGGTCAAAATTGGACAAAACATCCTCAGGATATAACGAGCAATTTGGTAAAATAAATTTGTCGTAATCTTTTACGGTTGCGAAGAAGTAGTATACACAAGAAAAACAGTGTTCGGGGAGATAACTCTTACAAAGTAAAGTTGTTTGTTTCGCGGTGTCAGTTTCAAAAGCGTATTAACTGTAAAATATCATATACCAAAAATCTAAGCGACATATTTGGAAACAACAATACAGTGGAGGAAAAAATTAGGCGGAAGAAAAAAAAAATAATCAGAACAAAAGCTAAAGGTCTTTCCACGGAAAAGTGGAAAGACCTAATAATTATCAGAACAAATACAATAGGTCTTTCCACCGAAAAGTGGAAAGACCTAATAATCAGAAGAAAACCAATAGGTCTTTCCACAGAAAAGTGGAAAGACCTAATTAATGCATAAGAGCTCGGAAAAATGTACAAAATTAAAATAAAATAAAATTCCGCAAAATTCCATTAATGCTTTTCGCGCATTGAAATCATTTCTAAACATGATGTAATACGAATGAAAACTCCAAAGCTGAAGGTTTTTCAGATGCCTGAACCCTCCGAATTGGATTAATATTGCATTAAAATGGAGTTTTGAGGTAGGTGTTGTTTTATTTTATTTTCTATTGCATTATTCGCACATTAACTGATTTCAGCAAGACAACATGGCGGCTCCTTAGTTAAAATATCAACTGTGGATTTGACGGTAGCTTACGAGAAAAAAATGTAAATTAAAAATGGCATATGTTGGGGTTGAGAATTAGAAGAATTAAACACATCTTTTAGAGCTATTTAAGAAATAATTCATGCAAGCTATAGATTTATTGGAAATTTTAAGCTTTATCTAACAGGTGGTAAAATAGAACAGCCAAACACACGGCATACCCACCTTCGATTAAGTTTTTTAAATGACCGTATTTGTCCTTTTAGAATCGAAATAATTCATGGAAGCCATAGATTTGTTTCTTAAACAAGTACTAACCTTATCACTGAAATGCTATATACTAACATTAACGAGGCCGGGATAAGGTACCGGTACTTTTTGTATCTCTAACAAATGTAAATTTCAAATAAAATGTTATACCATTAAAAAAATAGATCCATGATTTCTTGACTTGATGGGTCAAAAATAAGGTCGTACGCAGTTTAAATTTACTTGTACCAAATAAAATAACATCTGTATTTTTGGAATTTAATTTTGTTTTTCAATCACATTCACTCATTTACAATTTCTCATACTAAATACTAGATCGGCAGAGCTTTTTCTGATACTATCGAAACTTTATTGCATAAAAGAAAAAAGCTTAAACGGGTTAGGTGATACTACACAATACATTTATACAAAATAACAAAAACATAATCATTTTTATTAATTCGTAATAATGATTGATAAAAATGGACATTATATCGACCTAATTCTAATTCGAAATTGTGATCTTTCAGATATTTAAATTCGGAACTTTGTTAGTAGTTTTCATAGTAATTTCAAAGTATATTAAAAAAAATAATTGTTAACTGTTGTCCATGTTAACATTTTATCACATTGAGGGTTGATCATTGTATGGTGTCCTCTCGATATCTTTTGGTTAGTTTAGTAGTTGGGTTACTGTCTCATGAGCGTACAACCCCACATCCCCCTTTATTCATCTACGACATAGTCTGGTTTAAAACGAAAACAATAAATGTATAGTTTGCTAGAAAAAATGTAAAACAAAAATTATTTTTTTACTAGCTGCTACGTTTTGCAACTTTAAGTAAACGTTTTTAACCATTTGACTAGTGACGCCGCTCACGATATCCCCGGCAGAGTCCATCGTGGATATACGGAGAAAAGATTCTAGGCGAAACAGAAGCACCGTTTTCTGTTTTTGTAATTTATTTTATCGAATGCCAGTTAAAAAGAGCAGTGTCTATATCAACTCTATCTTAGGAAACATACCAAAAGTAAAAATTTATAATGTACGGTTTGCCGATTACGCCCACCAATTTTAAATTTGGTTAAAAAAGCATTTTTTTCTTCCTAGTCTATTAGTAAATTGTTTAAATTCGTATTTTTTCACAAGGGCCTTCAAACAAACCATCAATATTAAGGTGAAACAAATATTTTTTTAATTTGGATCGAAACCATGACAAATTTGATCAAAACCATGACGAATGTCTATACACTTTACTGAACCATATCAATTTCGATATTTTGGTTATCCTGCGTTAATTTCTTATAAACAACAATTTCAAAGTAGATCGTTTGACTTACAATATAGATTCAAACATCTTATTTGCTTTATATTTACTCATTTGAAAAAAACTGAGGCAATCGTTTCTAGGAAGTAACTTAACTAAATATAAAAATAAGAAGATGTGGTATGACTGCCGATTGCCAATGAAATTACTCTCTACAAGAGACCAGAGCCAAATGAAACAGAAATTGAAAACTATAGGTCACCGTACGGCCTTCAACAATGAGCAAAGCCTATACCGCATAGTCAGCTATAAAAGGCCCCGAAATGACAAATGCAAAAAAATTCAAACGAGAAAACTAACGGCCTGATTTATGTACAAAATAATGAACGAAAAACAAATATGACATACAGAAACAAACGACAACCACTGGCTCCTGACTTGGGAAAGGCACACATACAGAATGTGGCGGGGTTAAACATGTTAGCGGGCGCCCAACCCTCCCCCTAACCTGGAACAGCGGTGTAACAGTACAACAAATGAACAAACTATAAAAATCAGTTGAAAGGGCTTAGCTCATCAGATAGATACAAAACACAAAAACAAGTTATAAAAACACAGAGTGGACGTGGCAGGGTACTTATACATTCCCACATCAAACAGACATTAAGTACAGATCTGAGAGTACTCGCAGTTACTGACAGCTTGTCAAAAAGCCAATACAACTAATACATCTAAGACTACAATATCAATCAGTTCACATCCAACATCCAATGGATTTAGTGTAAGGACGTCATGAACAGTCAGAGAAAAACATGACCTTAACAAACTTAACCAAACTATGACAAAATCACTGTACTAAACGCTCCTCGATATGACGACGTTACTACCCGTGATTTGGATTTGTTAAGCGCAATTGTACGACTTTAACTTTTATCATCGGTATATGATTGGCGAAATTTAAGGTGCTAGCAGATGAGCGATAGCTAATTTTCTATCTTTCCTGTCTTGTCGAAAATAAAATAGAGGGCAGTATATATAAACTACTGTTAAAGTAATCTCGTATAAGTGCATGAACACATTGATCGAGTGAAAATAAGTTAAAATATTATAGAATATTTACTTAGAATATTAAACATAAGATAAACTATAAATAGGAATAGAAAAAAGAGGGTTCCATGTCCATAAACCCCTGCTAAATCAGTTGTGTATGTCTTCCATAACGTGTGCTTGGTTACAACTTACTTGTAATCCCAGGTACTGGTGATTATAACATTTTTGTTTGCACCATTCAAGTGTCATTTGAGTTAGGATATCACCATGCCGATTATCTAACATTCTGCTTAGGTCATCAACGTAGCAACCAAGGTATTCAACTTCTGGAAAAAATCTTACTGCATGAATAAGATTTTTATAAGGCTAACATGCAATATCCCAATACAGCTTAGTGTCTGGAAGTCCCAAAGGTTTCATTTTTGCCCAAACATGGCCTTGAATTTCAACTTTATCATAAATTATCAAAAAGGTCACAATTTGGTTCTTAAATGAACATATTTCCAAAAGCCTTAATGTGAAGTAAAATATTTTTTTTTTATAAAAGTACATAAGGAACTATAAAATCAGCACATTTTTGGATAAGTTGCCAAAGACAATGATTTTGAGCATTTTTTTTAACCCAAAAACTTCAGGAAAACATTGGCCGCAACCTACAATCCAAATGGTATGTAACCAAAAGGAGCCAATGTTTATATTAAATCCCTAGACACAACAATTATCTGGAACGGGAATTGTGGCCAATTTGAATTTTTCGACAAACTGTTACAAATAATGGGGAAATTGGACAGAGCTGACGTTACAACACGAATGATGCAAAATCAAGGGGCGTAATTTCTAATTCGATGTGGGAAAAAATAATTGGTTTGTATAAAAAATTTGCAGTTTTCTAACCAGATCGAAAAACATTGAAATCTTAGGGTAAATTTTAAGCCTTCGTGAACCTTCTCCTTTTACCGTCAAAGAAAAATATAGTAAACATATTACAATTTGATATCAATTTGTCCTTCTCCTCCTCGTGGCAATCTTTTTTTAAGCTGCATTATAATATATAACAGAAAAAGTGTGTCAATCAGAAACAATGACAACAAAACCATTTTAAAGCCTGGTATCTTCGATGATTTTTTTCATAAAAGAAAATTCAGAACTAATTAGAATCATCCACAGTTAGACATTGCCGATGATAATAACTTTGCTTGATTTGACTCTTTTTAGAAATTCGGCGTTTGCTATGCTCTTCAACTTCGTTTTAGATTTCGACCTAAGTCTCCTTTGTCCTCATCAAAGTAATCCGACAATCGTTCCATTTGTACACTATAAAGTGCTTCGACTGTTTGTGTACACGGAAAGCCCTGGCCTTTGTTCAAGCTATAAATGTATGAAGTCTGGAGATAATTGACAGTATATAAACAGCGTAGAACACGTTTCTTCACAATAAGAGAGGCAAAAGATACCAAATGGACTTTCAAACTCATAAGTCGAAAACAAACTGACAACGTCATGCCAAAAAATGAAAAAAACGACCACGTGATAAACAACAGTACACAAAACACAACGTTGAAAATTAAAGACAGAGCACATGAAACCCACCAAAATCCAGGTGTTATCTCAGGTGCTCCGGAAGGGTGAATAGAACCTGATTCACATGTGACATCCGTCGTGTTGATATTGTAAATAATAACCTGATGATAAGTCTAATTCGATAGGTTACATTCTAGAAATAGTGGACGGGAGGTCGAAAAGTCATATTACATTATATTTTTCTATACAAGGTAAATACTGTAACATTGGCTTGTTTACAGGATACTAGTAATTATATCTTGCTGAAACGTGATTGAAAAAACACGGGGCGGGGGTCCAAAGATACCCAACGGACAAAACATAATCATAAGTCGAAGATATACCGACGATACCATGAAAAAGAACGAAAAAACGGCGAAAACATTAACTAAAGTCTACACAATATTACACAGAAAACTATTAATATACCGGTATTGAATAAGTTTCCACAGTTTCAAAAAGAGACAATGAAGAATACTTTTGACAAAGCTCAAAACTTTTAGTGTCCTTTTGGTCGTATAGTACCTTATGTAGCTAAATACTTGTACATCAGGTATCGTAGAGTACTTATGCATTTTTGGCTTTAATTTCTTAACCATCCATGGTGAAGTTAAATCAAGAAGAACTTCGAAGCCTCAATTTGTAATTTGTGATTTTACTTACAAAGGGCTATTATCAGTAAGAAATCATCCCGACGGTATATTGTGACGTGCAATTACTCTTACGGCTACACAGATACAGAATAATTTTTTTTTTTTTTTTTGAAACCAAAATCTAGATACAAACTATGTATTAGTATCAGCCATGCACGTTTAACCTTTATCCCCTCTAATATAGATGATAAAAAACCTACGTTTTTACTATCTGACTTACCAGTTGAAATAACTATCTGTATCTTGAAAAATATCCAATTCAGAAAGTAAAATAAATTTCTAGAATTAATGAATTGAATAACAAGCATGATGCCGAATGTAACTTTTTCTCTACAATTTACATTTTGTCCTTCCTACAGCATTGACTCACTATCTACGAAAAGTTAGTTTAGATGATTTGTTATAAAGGTAGAATCGTCGATGAGTAAAACCATTGTTAACATATAATATATATTGAAAATCGAATGTTAGCAACTTAATTGTTGTTTTAATGCTTTAAGCTTTGTGAATTTCGTCTACGGACGCGTGCATGAATTAATACGTTAATACCTTTCTATAAGTAATGATTTGAAGTGACGATTAAATATGTCCCCCTTGTAGCATTTCATTGATATAGGTAATCATTGTTTATAAAAACTATACGATACAAACCGTAAACCATGAATATTGTTATTTTAATGATTATACTAAAACACGTGTCTGGAGAAACAAATGATCAGTCTGGAATATCTGATGAGTTTTACTTAGACTACCAATAATTCAAATGTCGAGGTTGAAGTAAGCAATAAAATCTTGTGTTGTGACCAGAATGATAATGCCTAGTAATAATGCATGTTACTAACATTTTATTTCTTCTTGACCAAATGTGGTGCAATATTGCTTTACAAATATTCGTGAAAGGTTGTTCCATTTTGAATATACCGATAAAGCTATTTGCATGAAACTCCAAAATGATCGAGGGCCGCTCCTGCGATAGGATAGGTGTCTCATGTCATGCATGCATAACCTGCAATGCAAATCCGAGTCAGACAAAAATATCACGATAAGTAAAGATTAAAGTTGATATATTTTCAGATCACAGGACTGTAGTGGTCTTAATACCTAAGACAACGAAAACACGTCGCTGTCTTTTATCATTTAACAAAAAGACGCATCGTATCACTTGTGATGTTGACCATAGACCTCTGCAAAATGGTTTTGAGTTTTTTTTTTTTTTTTTTTCTCTGTGTAATCTACATTCAGGAAAGTCTGCTAACGTGAATTTCATATGAATCTCACATGAAATTTACGTGAAAAATTTCACATGAGATTCACCTCAAACGAGCTTATACATGAAACTCACTTGAAAAATTTCAAGTGAATTTCATGTGAATTGAGATTCACAGGAGTCTCACATGAACTTTACAAAAATAAAATTGGTATTTTTCATGATTTTGATTAAATTTGAAAATTTAGATGTTATTTGAATAACTTTCTTTTTAAAAATTAACGCGAATTTCACGTTTCCCATGAGATTCAGATGAAGCTCACATGAACTTATTTCACGTGAGTTTCACATATTAGCTCGTTTAAGGTGAAATTCACTTGAATTTTACGTGAGATTCACATGAATTTGAATTCACGTTAAATTGATGTGAGTGAAATTTCCCTGTGTACAGAGTTTATTGTTTAGGAGCATATTTCTTTTGAAGACGGTTAAGAATTGATGCGACTTGTTACATTGAAATAGTGTGAATATCATTGAGAGAACTCAAAAAATTATAAAATGTCCAACATGCGATATTTTACAGTAAACGAGTGTGTGCACCATGTCAAGTTCAAACATGATTAGGATTAGGAATTAATAATCAATTAACAGAAATATCTGCATTGTTTTGTGTAGTACAATGTAGCGTTGGTCAATAAAGTTTAAATTCATCACTTTTAGTAGAAGCATACTATCTTGAGTGACGTAAAAAGCTGAAAAGCCTACGAAATTTAATTTTGTTCGGTTTTGTCTGCAAAGACTTCGATCCCCTTTGTAAAATAACTTCGTATATATACCTTCTTTTACCATCATCGTTTTCGTTAACCATTATTATATTAATGACATTACACATATAGCAGCAGATTTTGATATACCAGATAAAGATCAAATAACTGTACACGGAAAAGCAAAAAATGAGAGGAGCTGAGACCAGTGCTCTAACTTCCATCTCAGAAGTTGTTATTTCACTGTCTAGATCCGCCTCCTTGGCCTAATAAACTATGAAATCAATGATCATAAAATGTCTTTATCAGTTTAAACAAAATGCATACACCAAAACAAAATTCGGGAAAATGGGGGTGGGCTTACCCTCACGCTAGCCAAACTTGCAAACCTAACCTAAAAATTAAGAATGATTCCCTACACTTGAAACAAAATGAATGCTCGAGGAAAGTGACAACAAGTAATAATGTGGTATATCAACGAAGAGGCGATATTGATACATTGGTGGATACTTGTTTTTATCGTGTCAAAATTAAATATCCCAAAAAATTGTCACTGGATTTTTAGTTGTTTCATTTCCTCCACTTTTTAAAGGTATATCTCCGTGAATTGAGCATGCTTAAAATATTTATCTCTTGACCTTACGCAATCAACAGCCCATCTATTAATCGATCATTTTCATGGTGTTGGGAAAGGCAGAATACCTTTACAATATCACAGTAAGCTTCAAAATACGTTTCCTTCTGTTACCTCTTCTAAAACTACACGTCCTGTTGGTTTTGAAAGCGGGCAGCATGGTATACATCGAACAAAATTTTGCATCTATCCCCTCAAGAATTTTCGCCAGGCTGAGGGGGGACCAATAACACATAAATCGCTCTCTAGTCTTTAAACCTTGATGGAAGTATCACGGCAAGAATTCATTTACATGTAAATCTATCATTAAATCAAATCCTACTAAAACAAATCAGACCCTTGAGTTCATTTCCTGAAAATAAGAGAGGTTTTGTCATAGAAAGCGCAACTATTTGATTGACATATTTAATTCATGAAAAGTACAGTTAAGTTTACATTCGTCATCGCCCATTAATGTTACAAATCATATATAGCCACGCCTTACTCATTACTATATTTAATCCACTCAAAGCTACGCTTTTCGTGAATTAAATACGTTAATTCGTAAAAGGGGTGCTATGTATACAACTTGTCAAATAAATGAGAAGGCTTTTATCATAAAATAATGACGTTCATGTTATAAATAACATAATCTATTTGATTTGCTAAACGGCAAACTATATCTGCTGTATCGATAGGGTATATTTAATCGCTTTTATTACTGTTCCGAAAGAGATTACGGCTTAATTTGATATAGATACAAAGAATTCCTTGTCTGCAATATTAATGTAGTGCAATTTTTCATTCTGTTCTGAATAAAAGAATACTCTCAGGTATAATTAAAGTGAGATCAAAACTCAAATCCCTTTAATTATTTATAGTGTAATCATAACTTTGTAGAAACAATATAATACAACAATGATTTAAATGTACAAGATGTATCTCTAAAGTAAAATTCATTAGTTGAAATTCATATTGGAACACTTCTCGTCGACAGTTAACTTTATTTGCATGATACAAACTTCATTCACTAGGGTTAAATCAATCTAGAGTTATCATAGTTATCATTCACGTACTTCTATATATGACGATGTCTGTTTTTGAATAATTTAAAAAAAAGATCATACATCATTTTCTAAAACCTTTTGGATAAACGATTACTTGATCATAACTTAATTAACCTCAACATTCTGTAGTACTTAAATATATGAAGGCAGACTTGGCTCGGTGCTTATACATCCCGTCATTGTGTTATTGTGCTATGGTAATTTTTTGTATTCAACTCTTTCATTTTTGCTAATGTGCTTTGTCTATATGCCTTTTTGTTTATCTTTGTTGACATATTGGCTTGTTTTTATAATGATTAAGATTATAACACAATGTTGACTGCTGTACCCTTTTTTTTTTTTTGACATTTTTACCTATTATGTTTGTTTGTTTTGTTCACACATCGTTGTCAATATAATGGAATTTTATGGGACTGTCATACAAGTGAGAGGTTCAGCTAGCTATAAAACCAGGTTTAATCCTCCATTTTCTCATAAAAAAATGCCTGTACCAAGTCAGGAATATGACAGTTGTTATCCATATGTTTGATGTGTTTGAGCTTTTGATTTTGCCATTTGCTTAGGACTTTCCGTTTAGAATTTTCCTCGGAGTTCGGTATTTTTGTTATTTTACTTTTTTTCAATCACTAAATTGAGAATATTAAAAAAGCGGAATTTAGATTATCCGTAACTTCTTACTATGTCTTAGCAAAATAATTATTCAGAAATTTATTTGTGTAATCTCTGACAAATTGATAACTCTGCAGCAGGATACTTAACAATAGTCCTTAACTTTAACAATTGAGGGAGAATGTGAGATGTTATCATGGTCGAGAACTACCGTTGATTTAACCTTAACAATTGAGGGAGAATGTGAGATGTTATCATGGTCGAGATCTACCGTTGATTTAACCTTAACAATTGAGGGAGAATGTGAGATGTTATCATGGTCGAGAACTACCGTTGATTTAACCTTAACAATTGAGGAGAATGTGAGATGTATCATGGTCGAGATCTACCGTTGATTTAACCTTAACAATTGAGGAGAATGTGAGATGTTATCAGGGTCGAGATCTACCGTTGATTTAACCTTAACAATTGAAGGAGAATGTGAGATGTTATCAGGGTCGAGATCTACCGTTGATTTAACCTTAACAATTGAGGGAGAATGTGAGATGTTATCATGGTCGTGATCTACCGTTGATTTAACCTTAACAATTGAGGGAGAATGTGAGATGTTATCATGGTCGAGATCTACCGTTGATTTAACCTTAACAATTGAGGGAGAATGTGAGATGTTATCATGGTCGAGAACTACCGTTGATTTAACCTTAACAATTGAGGAGAATGTGAGATGTATCATGGTCGAGATCTACCGTTGATTTAACCTTAACAATTGAGGAGAATGTGAGATGTTATCAGGGTCGATATCTACCGTTGATTTAACCTTAACAATTGAAGGAGAATGTGAGATGTTATCAGGGTCGAGATCTACCGTTGATTTAACCTTAACAATTGAGGGAGAATGTGAGATGTTATCAGGGTCGAGAACTACCGTTGATTTAACCTTAACAATTGAGGAGAATGTGAGATGTTATCATGGTCGAGAACTACCGTTGATTTAACCTTAACAATTGAGGAGAATGTGAGATGTTATCATGGTCGAGAACTACCGTTGATTTAACCTTAACAATTGAGGAGAATGTGAGATGTTATCATGGTCGAGATCTACCGTTGATTTAACCTTAACAATTGAGGGAGAATGTGAGATGTTATCAGGGTCGAGATCTACCGTTGATTTAACCTTAACAATTGAGGGAGAATGTGAGATGTTATCAGGGTCGAGATCTACCGTTGATTTAACCTTAACAATTGAGGAGAATGTGAGATGTTATCAGGGTCGAGATCTACCGTTGATTTAACCTTAACAATTGAAGGAGAATGTGAGATGTTATCATGGTCGAGAACTACCGTTGATTTAACCTTAACAATTGAGGAGAATGTGAGATGTTATCATGGTCGAGAACTACCGTTGATTTAACCTTAACAATTGAGGAGAATGTGAGATGTTATCATGGTCGAGAACTACCGTTGATTTAACCTTAACAATTGAGGGAGAATGTGAGATGTTATCATGGTCGAGAACTACCGTTGATTTAACCTTAACAATTGAGGAGAATGTGAGATGTTATCATGGTCGAGAACTACCGTTGATTTAACCTTAACAATTGAGGAGAATGTGAGATGTTATCATGGTCGAGAACTACCGTTGATTTAACCTTAACAATTGAGGAGAATGTGAGATGTTATCATGGTCGAGAACTACCGTTGATTTAACCTTAACAATTGAGGAGAATGTGAGATGTTATCATGGTCGAGATCTACCGTTGATTTAACCTTAACAATTGAGGAGAATGTGAGATGTTATCATGGTCGAGAACTACCGTTGATTTAACCTTAACAATTGAGGGAGAATGTGAGATGTTATCATGGTCGAGAACTACCGTTGATTTAACCTTAACAATTGAGGAGAATGTGAGATGTTATCATGGTCGAGAACTACCGTTGATTTAACCTTAACAATTGAGGAGAATGTGAGATGTTATCATGGTCGAGAACTACCGTTGATTTAACCTTAACAATTGAGGAGAATGTGAGATGTTATCATGGTCGAGATCTACCGTTGATTTAACCTTAACAATTGAGGAGAATGTGAGATGTTATCATGGTCGAGAACTACCGTTGATTTAACCTTAACAATTGAGGAGAATGTGAGATGTTATCATGGTCGAGAACTACCGTTGATTTAACCTTAACAATTGAGGAGAATGTGAGATGTTATCATGGTCGAGAACTACCGTTGATTTAACCTTAACAATTGAGGGAGAATGTGAGATGTTATCATGGTCGAGAACTACCGTTGATTTAACCTTAACAATTGAGGAGAATGTGAGATGTTATCATGGTCGAGAACTACCGTTGATTTAACCTTAACAATTGAGGGAGAATGTGAGATGTTATCATGGTCGAGAACTACCGTTGATTTAACCTTAACAATTGAGGGAGAATGTGAGATGTTATCATGGTCGAGAACTACCGTTGATTTAACCTTAACAATTGAGGAGAATGTGAGATGTTATCATGGTCGAGAACTACCGTTGATTTAACCTTAACAATTGAGGAGAATGTGAGATGTTATCATGGTCGAGAACTACCGTTGATTTAACCTTAACAATTGAGGAGAATGTGAGATGTTATCATGGTCGAGAACTACCGTTGATTTAACCTTAACAATTGAGGAGAATGTGAGATGTTATCATGGTCGAGAACTACCGTTGATTTAACCTTAACAATTGAGGGAGAATGTGAGATGTTATCATGGTCGAGAACTACCGTTGATTTAACCTTAACAATTGAGGAGAATGTGAGATGTTATCATGGTCGAGAACTACCGTTGATTTAACCTTAACAATTGAGGAGAATGTGAGATGTTATCATGGTCGAGAACTACCGTTGATTTAACCTTAACAATTGAGGGAGAATGTGAGATGTTATCATGGTCGAGAACTACCGTTGATTTAACCTTAACAATTGAGGGAGAATGTGAGATGTTATCATGGTCGAGAACTACCGTTGATTTAACCTTAACAATTGAGGAGAATGTGAGATGTTATCATGGTTGAGAACTACCGTTGATTTAACCTTAACAATTGAGGGAGAATGTGAGATGTTATCATGGTCGAGAACTACCGTTGATTTAACCTTAACAATTGAGGGAGAATGTGAGATGTTATCATGGTTGAGAACTACCGTTGATGTTGACGGTTATATGTTAACATGATTTTAGTGTTTATTATGCTACTGTTATTTTATTGAGATTCCTTATATATGAAATAAATGTAACCTACATCACATCAGATACATTTTTTTCTGAATTCGGGGTAAATTCTTTAGCGTATAATATTTATTATTGAACGTTCGGAAAAAGCAAATCGATGAATACTAAAAAAAAAGGACTAAAATACAGATATAACGATTGTCATTAATCCTAATACACGTATATAAAACTTACTCAAGAGTATTCTGGAATATAAGAGGCCCATCACAAAATATATTGTATGTGTTGCTATAGTACATAGCTGCGGGATAATACGTAAAACAAGTTGACTATAATTTTTTTGTTTTTTTCGAAAAGAATTATAGAAAAAAAACTATTCATAAACTCATCATAGATACCAGGATTGAAATTTTGTACGCAAGAGGCGCGTTTCGTCTAAAAGAGACTCATCAGTGACGCTCAAACCAAAGAGTTAAAAAGGTCAAACAAAGTACGAATTTGAAGAGTATTGAGGACCCAAAATTCTTAAAAAGTTTTGCCAAATACTCGTGATTTTCTACTTGAGTAGTGCCTATATATAATCAATTAAAATTGTATCAAATGCGATTAAAACTGATATAGCTGCAAAGCGGAATAATTCATTAACATAACCAACTGTATAATGGATAAGATGAAAATTGTTATTAATTTACATGTTTTATGTAGCACATTCATATGCACACTTTATGGAATCAAGCATCTTAACATCGTCTCGTTAAGTCTGTTATCTATAATGAGTTTTTTTTTTCCTTACATAGATGGCTGGATGGCTGTTTAATGATCAGAGGCAAATTAAATGCATATTCAGGACGAGAACATGTTGATGTGAGTTGAAAACTGCTTTGAACTAGACCGACAGACTGAGATTTTTATCGTGCTAGTTCACAAGGTAATAGTCCGAAAGGCGACAAGACACCTTACTCAAACACATCAGTCTGACTCCGGTCCCACCAATCTTTGCTCTTACTCCTAAATGCAGTGAGCTAAGCGGAAAATCAGCACATACCAATTTTCACATCTTTGGTTTAACCCGGCCGGATATCGAACCATTTACCTCCCGCACTCCAGGCAAGCAAGTTACAACGAGACCTACGTGTCAGTCCGTTCTTATTTTGAAAACCACATTGATGCTCTATTAACTTTATATACATCAGCAAGTTCTTAAGTTGCGCTAAATTACCGTTACAGATTACGGCATAAAATATTTTAAAATATTTTGTTCAATAATCATTGTTAACGGTGAATTTGAGAACCTTTGTAGAAATCGACACTAGACTAAATATATAATTAAAAAAAATATATTTCAAGATCTAAATTTGTAAATGTCAACACGCCATGAAAATAATTAGTTATTGTTGAAACCGATCGTTTCGTCTTTTCAAGTCCTTACTTGAGTTAGCTTATCAAACAATTTCGCCTTGGTAAAGACTTTTCGTAGGAGGAGAACCCTGTTATTATACCGCTTAGCAGTTTCATTCTTAAGGTATACAGTTTTTAATGTATGTGAGATTGGTCACCTAGAAGGGAATAAATGGGTTTAACAAAATAGAGAATAATTGACCGACTAATTGAAGAATTGAGAAAATCTGGCCAACAATATAAAGAATAGCAAATGATGGGATGCTAAAGTATAAAGAAAAAGAAAGATCGGTAAAAAAGCATTAGAGAAAAATAGCCTACACATAAATTGCCTTTATTTTGAGTTACAGCCTATAATATTTTTGGATAGAGCAGGTGCAGTTTTTTAAATTTGCGTTTTCTGTCTTAAATAAATGCACTACGATATAACTGTTTTCTCGGACCTGTGTTTGTTATATGTCTGTTTTGTTTAACTAACGTCATTCTGTCATGTACGTGGATATCCACAAATATGCCCGTGCAATGCCAGAAAATGACGTAACTGCTCTTGATTATCTTCTTATAATATTGTTAGGTCAACAGTGAACGGGAGAGCTTTTTCGCTCTCCTTTTCCTGTGAGATTACATGAAAAACTTATCTGGTTACTTGAACAAAGCTAAAGTGTGGCATACAATATGTAAGACAAACAGGACGGGAATATTTATAACGCTTCCGAAAACCTAAGAAATTCAAAAGTATAACTTACCAACATTTTTAGAAAACACAATCACAATATTAAATTTATAAGATTTCAACCACTCGAAACGATCCAGAAACAACAAGAGCAATCGCATAAACAATTTGAAGATTCCCGTAAAATTATCGAACTGTTTTTGATTAAGCGACTGCAGACAGCATATCCCCTGGGTCTAAATGACAATATAATAGGACAAGGGAACATATCTAAAACTTCTTCTATTCATATCATGAATATTGTCGATAAAAGCTTTGTAATAATAGGTCTCATGGTAAACGTATCAATCGAAATCAACGAATTAAACATCGTATAAATTATAAACTTGATAATCTCCTATCTATATTTAAAAACAATGGTAGGCAACAATTAATGTTGTAAACTGGGTCAAATACCAATTAGTAAATTACATGATATTTTCAAGGAGTGTGACACAATCTTGTTTTCCGCCCACTATGAATATTCGCGTATAATTACAGCGTTTGCCACCATAGGCTGTTCCCACGTATCGATCAACCTGAAGATCATAAACGGCATTTTCTAAAAATTAAATATATCAACAGAGGTATTGATTTGATCAACTTATCGAGTATATTTAATGACTCGGTGAGCAGATTAAAATTTTGTTTATCAATGTTTTTCAAATCTTTTTTTCGTATTTCCTGTCTATTTGTATTACATTATTAGCGTTTTTAACGTTGTCATCAACATTTCTTTGCTTTCTAGCAATGTGCAGTTTACTATCCATTTCCGTATACTGAAAAATCCTTTAGGAGTTTTTAGAATTTTTCAGTTTTTCAGTATACGGATATGCAAATATACAAATATCATTTCATCTCGACCTCTAGCAAGTGTTCTACAACTAATATTTCAGTGCTTTTAACTAGTTCCTTTACTACTATCAAAGAACTTCTCATTAACTTTTGGAATAAATAAAGGCAACAGTAGTATACCGCTGTTCAATAGTCATAATTCGATTAAGCAAAAACAAATCCGGGTAACAAACTAAAACCGAGGGAAACACATCAACTATAAGAGGAAAACAACGGAACAACAGAAACACTGAACTACAACAAAATCAAATGCAAATGCCAATAAAACATATGAAATTAGTAGAATTAACTATTTTAGGAGTGTAAAAAATGTTTTAGATACATTACGTGTTTTTGATGGCCTTTTGATTCTGTTGACAGTTTTGATTTTTCAACTCTTTACACTACACTTCCAAACAATCTTATTAAACAAAAGTTTTCCTATTTAATTAAATGGTCGTTTGGTAAATCTGAATGCAAATATATTTGCTGCAGTTCATTTAAAGCCTTCTTTTCTTATGAGAACGCTGAATATACTTACTGGAGGTGTGATGAGATGATTGAAGCTCTTAATTTTTTCATTGATAATATTTATGTACGTTTTGGCAATAAAGTTTATCGACAGGTTTTTGGTGATCCTATGGGCACCATTTGCGCCCCTTTAATAGCAGACTTGTTCTTGTACTGTTATGAATCACAGTTTTGACCAAATTCAGTAAAGACTCGTCTAAATTGCATTTAATTGATAAATTCAACAACACTTACCGTTATCTTGATGATATTTTTTCGTTAAATATTCAAGAATTTTCTAATTATTATGACGAACTTTACCCAAAGGAACTTACTTTAAATAAATCAAATATAAACGGTAATAACTGTCCTTTCCTAGATTTAGATATTTCAGTTTTACACGGAAACTCTACACTAAAATTTACGACAATTTTTCGTTCCCTATTGTTAATTTTCCTTTCTTGGACGGTGATGTTCCTTTCGGCACCATCTTACGGTGTTTATATATTACAACTCGTTCCATATGCCCGTGTCTATTGTGACGTTTTGGATTTCAATGAACGTAATCTATGTATAACTGGTAAATAATTAAGTCAAGGATTTCGTTACCACAAATTATTTAAAACCTTTAATAAATTCTTCCATAGATATAAAGATTTGGTTTGAAATTTTGTTGTACCTGTAGAAAACTTATTTCAAACAGGATAGCACATCCTAATTTTTACGGAGATGTTGTTTACCGAGCCCGGAAATTAAGATACGATCTGGGTAAACTTATCGATCCTTAAATAAACTTATTCTAAAAGGTTACCAATTCAACACTGCAATTAGATCTTTGAATATTGTTTTTTATTGGTATTAATATTGATTTTGTTATCAGTAAATTAATATCAAACTAAATATTATTTTAATATACATATACACATTCATGGCTCTGCAATCTGTCGATACCTGTATCTGGGCATTGCACCAGGTCTTGTCTTTCTCTGATTGCCAATGACGTCTTTATACTAAATCCATTGGATGTTGGATGTGTACTGATTGATATTTTTGTCTTGAATTCATGATTTTTTTACTAGTTGTTATTGGCTTTGAACTGTCAGTGATTGGGAGTACTCTCGGATCTGTACTTAGTGTATTTTTGTTTTTGGGCTGTATAAATACCCTGCCACGTCCGGTCTGTGTTTTTTGTTAGATGTATTTCTGCTTTGTATCGATCTGATGAGTTAAGCCCTTTTCAACAGATTTTTATAGTTTGTTATTATGTTGTATTGCTACACCATTGTCCCAGGTTATGGGAGGGTTGGCACCTTCAAACTAGTTGAACCCCACCACATTGTGTATGTGCCTGTCCCAAGTCAGGAGCTTTTAATTCAGTGGTTGTCGATTGTTGCTGTATATCATATTTGTTTTTCGTTCATTATTTTGTACATAAATCAGGTCGTTAGTTTTCTCGTTTGAATTGTTTTACATTTGTCATTTCGGGGCCTTTTATTGCTGATTATGCGGTATGGGGTTTGCTTATTGTTGAAGGCCGTACGGTGACCTATAGTTGTTAACTTCTGTTAAATTTGGTCTTGTGGAGAGTTGTCTCATTGGCAATCATACAACATCTTCTTATTTTTATAGAAATAAAGATCACAGAAATGAAAACCTACTCTCCAAACCCTCAATTAGGTATTAATAAAATTCTTTCCAGTTGTGTTGCTTTAATCAGATGTTTTGAGCTACATTATGATTGTTGGAGAAGCAGATGATATTTGTCCCAAAATTACAAAAACATCAAACCTTAATAGTATGTTAATTGTCATATCTCACAACAATATCGTTGTATACGACATGCTGATGGTTACTGAAATAAAATCAAAAGAAAGAAATAATGTTTAAAATAACTTTTCAAAATAATAATTACTGTACTTAACTCATTTTGGTTTATGAATTTGGCAAAAACTTCGAATTATTTTATTAAAACTTTTTAAAGTAAAGTATGTATAGTAATTTGTTGCAATTACTCTGAACGACTACGGCGAAATATTTCCATTTCACAGAAAACAGGATATATATTAGTGTTTTGGGTTTGTTTTGATAACCTGTATAATGTATTGATCTACATTCAATTTGTGATTTTTCCAAAATATTTTTTTTCGATTTGTGTTTTAATTTCAGTAAAGGTTATGGCATAAATGGTTTTGTATTTCCTACTTTTGATAGAATTTACTTGTTGAACTTTTATCAGAAGAAAAATTAGCTTACAAATAATTTGAATCATGACCTAAACTGTCTTCGAAAGGGAGACAACCGATTTTTTGTTTCGAATGAATAATATGTATTAACATTTAAATCGATTGTGTATGGGAACAATTCTTGATTTCTATTTCATATGAAATGCATAGGATCTATAGAAAAAATTCTGTCGCACGACAAGGCACGAAATAAAAGAATTAAGAAAAATTCAATATCTTTACAGCATTTGCCCTGTCTATTTAAGCTATGTTTCACTAAGGTGCCATGTATATACAAAACTGGTTATTTTTTTTTTTTTTTATGTGTCCTGTAAATGCATGCTTATTTAAAAGACAATTTTAACGGCAAAATATATATATCTAAGGTGCAAACATATAAATTTTCATTTGACTCTAAATATTATTCTTATGATTTTTATAAGTGATTTTGTCTCAAACTTTTGTTCATAGTCAAAAATAGTGATTAACTAATTAAGAAAGCATAAAAATCCGGAATTTGCCTAGCAAAGGTAACTAATAAAATCTGAAATATAGTTTTTCCGCTTTGCCGCCAAGCGATAACATTTCACTTAATTTTTATAGCATTTAGTTCATGTACTTCAATTAATATTCAAGTATAATTTTAAAAACAAATTTAGAAACTAATGCATCAAACTAGAAATACTAAGTTATTACACTTATCAGGGGAAATTGCTTTATAGGGTGCGCAAGAAGAAGGAATGAAAATGACCTAGTTTTTGCCCATTAAAATTGAAAATTAAAATTGAGAAATAAAAGCATTATAAAGGTGTAAAATAACATCCTACATTGGTCTGTCGCATTACATTTGCAAGCATTACCATTACGTTTGCGCGAAACTTTTGATTACATTTGCGCGCATTTATTTTACAGGTAAACTCAGGTAAATACAGGTAATTATACTAATTTATTTATTCAATTATTTACAAGTACAAGTACCCCTTCAGTTAGTCTTAGTCCCCTGCCAAACCAAAGAATAATTAAAAGTTCCGTCTATGAAAAGTTCTGAAGCTTTTGTGCATAATGCCTCAAGATTAGAATTACATGATAGAATAATGATTCCTTTTTGTTGGTTTGCAATTCTAAGACATCCATGGTGCTGTGAACGTCATCTCATGACTTTGGTAGAGTTGGGTATTTCTTGAGCCTTTCGCGGTATATAGCCATTGTAAAACTCTTCGGGTCTTTCTCAATAAGTGTTTCTTCTTCTATATTCATTATTTCACAACAAACTAATTTCATAGATCTAGCAGTTATGTCTGCTGTCGCTTTTTTTCTTTACCACTACACGGATAATCTGCCTCTCAAGTTTTCTAGCACCGGACTCGTGTTTATGTTCACAGTTACCATTTAGAATGGCTGTTGAATGTTCATCAGTTTTTATCCTGCCTTTGCAATCCTTTACAGTGCATCGCCAAGAAATATTCCCTGACTTCAGTGTTCTATCAATACGGAAAGTAAATCCATCGTACACTAATGATTTTTTCCGCGATTTGTTTCTGACAAACGAAACTCCATGCTTGTGCCTTAACGCAACTTTAAAAACTAATTTAAATTATTTAGTAATCTAGAAGCGATCACTATTTGGTGAAATACTATTCACTCTGAATAATTCGCAATGAAGTTACATGTATGCCTTAAGCTATAACGTGATTTACCATGATCACTTTATATTTTTTTTTTTCGAATTCAATATGAAAAATATATAATTTGAATTAACTAATATTTTAAAATTAATAACTTATAGTCAAATTTATTATGAAAATTAATAAATTTTAGTCATATTCATATGAATTACCCTTATTTTTACCTGGGTTTACCTGTAAAATAAATGCGAGCATTTTAATCCCCAAATGCGCGCAAATGTAATGCGCCCGATTTCATTACAGTATTTTTTTAAAATTTATTTTGGTCTATAAATTTGCTAAAGGGCTTAAAAGAGAGACAGAAGATACCAAAGTGTTAGTGAACCTATAAGGCGGAAACAAACTGACAATACGAAAACGACCAAAAGACAAACAACTGTATACAATACACAACATTTTTTAAATTTATTTTGGGCTATAAATTTGCTAAAGGGTTTAAAAGAGAGACAGAAGATACCAAAGTGTTAGTGAACCTATAAGCCGGAAACAAACTGACAATACGAAAACGACCAAAAGACAAACAACTGTATACAAAACACAACATAGAAAACTGAGAGACTGGGCAAAACGAACCCCACCAAAAACTGGGAGGATGCAGGTGCTCCGGAAGGGTATGCAGATCCTGTGCCACATGTGACACCCGTTGTGTTGTATATGTACTCACAAACCTGGTGCTAAGTCTTATGCAGTAGGTCAAATTCGAGGACAGGAAAACAGGACTGTGGTTACGACAATTGGAACATATTTGTCGTCATCTGTGAAACAGATATTCCATAACAGTCAAGCAACTTGTGATGGCGTCCGTAAAATTTTCTAAGGGATGACTTCTTCAATATCACAACTTGGATCTCTTAGTGAAATAGCTTCCTCATGCAGCAACCCTCTATCAAGATATTAACACTTCTTTCATTTTGATGAAAAAATACAAACATTGCCTACATGTAGCCGAATTTGATGTCGTAAAGTTTAATTGATTTCATAATAGTATGCCTAATTTTGCCAATTTTGGTAAAATATGTAAAATTTCTACATGTTTATGACGTAATAGAAACAGCACAATTCACAATTGCATAAAGAGTATATATTTTCCTGTTATTACGATATTGCAGGACTTGCATTTCCCATTACTTCCTTGATACAGAGTGGCTGTTAACAAGGAAGCTGATGTACAAAAGGTTCCAAATGGAAAGTTCAACTCATTCTTTCTAAAGTTAACCGAGATTTCCTTTACCGCTATGGAACATCTATGCACTGAAGGAAACTATAAAACACAAATGCAGTTCACCGTACTGCCTTATAAAATGCGCAAATCCCATGCCTTGTTATAACTATTAAAAAAACGGATTACAACAACAGGTCATCGTACGGCCTTATACAAGTCTATATCCTGTAGTAAGCTATAAAACGGCGTGAACCACAAGTACAGATCACCGTACGGCCTTATACAATGACCAAAAGTCTATATCCTGTAGCTAGCAATAAAACGGCGTGAATCACAAGTACAGGTCACCGTACGGCCTTATACAATGACCAAAAGTCTGTATCCTGTAGTAAGCTATAAAACGGCGTGAACCACAAATACAGATCACCGTATGGCCTTATACAATGACCAAAAGTCTATATCCTATAGTTAGCAATAAAACGGCGTGAATCACAAGTACAGGTCACCGTACGGCCTTATACCATGACCAAAAGTCTATATCCGATAGTAAGCTAAAAACGGCATGAACCACAAGTACAGATCACCGTACGGCCTTATACAATGACAAAAAGTCTTTACCCTGAATTTAGCAATAAAACGGCATGAACCACAAGTACAGGTCACCGTATGGCTTTATACAATGACCAAAAGTCTATATCCTGTAGTAAGCTATAAAATGGCGTGAACCACAAGTACAGATCACCGTACGGCCTTATACAATGACCAAAAGTCTATATCCTGTAGTAAGCTATAAAACGGTGTGAACCACAAGTGCAGATCACCGTAATGCCTTATACAATGACCAAAAGTCTGTGTCCTGTAGTAAGCTATAAAACGGCGTGAACCACAAGTACAGATCACCGTACGGCCTTATACAATTACCAAAAGTCTATGTCCTGTAGTAAGCTATAAAACGGTGTGAACCACAAGTACAGATCACCGTAATGCCTTATACAATGACCAAAAGTCTATGTCCTGTAGTGAGCTATAAAACGGCGTGAACCACAAGTACTGGTCACAGTACGGCCTTATACAATGACCAAAAGTCTATATCCTGTAGCTAGCAATAAAACGGCGTGAACCACAACTACAGGTCACAGCACGGCCTTGTACAATGACCAAAACCTGTGCCATCTAGAAATCTATAAAACCCAAAAGGTGTGGATCACAACTACAGGTAACTGTAAGGCCTTATACACTGAGCAAAAGCTATGCCTTGTAGTTAGCTATAAAGCGCCCTGGGTCACAACGACAGGCCTTAACGTACGGCCTTATACAATGAGAAAACGCCATGTCATGTAGTTTGTAGTTCAAGTTTTTTATCGCAACTTTGTTGCCACTGCATAAATCAAACTCTAAAAATTGACGTTAAAAAGCAAGTGACATAATTTTTTTAATTTGCATTTTCAATATGTTCAAAGATGATTTAATTTACTGCTATAATTTTATGTAAGACGTTGTGATGTTAAGTTACAATCAAAACTCATAAAAACATGTTAATGTCAGTATTACCTTTTTCAGTTCTATATTCCTTATGTCCATTTGTGAACATCTCAATTCCTCTGAGCAAACCAGTTCATAATATCACAGGTGATAATAGATATAACTGGAACTGCAATAATAACACTGCCAATAACACCAATACACATAGAAGACACACGTGTGTCTCGTTGTGAGATTTTAGATCTCTTATATGCAGATGTGTTTTTCTTATCAATTGATAGTTCTTCTTTAATTCTAATTACAAGAGTGTCCAATGGAGTTATTTCATTTGCTTGCGTATTCAATGGAGTATTTTCGTTTGTTTGGGCTTGTGGTTTACATGGACAGAAGCACAAAGTATTATTTTCTGGTGGTTCTTCGTTTTTTGTTGAAGTTGTTGATACAGTAGTTGTTGATTCATCACAAATATCAGCTGTAGCTAGGGTAATAAAGGATAACATTATTCATAATTGCTGTCATATTGCGAACACATTTTACGATATTAAAAACATTTTTGTTAGAGAAGATCATATGCTAACAAAAATTTTTTTATAGGTTTCAATATATTATCTTGTATATAGTAAACTGGTGTCTAGTTTATTGATACATTTCCCTTTGGTATTTTCGTCAAAAGCTGTGACAGAGTTATATCAACGTTAATTTTTTTTTTTTTTTTTTTTTTTTTTTTGTATTATATCCTAGTTTTGAATAGTGTCATATATCGGTCAACAGCACATGTAAGAGGAATTTCCATATTATACGGATATCGTGTTATTAAAAATTGCTGTTACAAAATTCTAAAAACTTTTTTAAAACTAAGGAATTTATCTTCCTCATGCAAAGCTCTGATTCCGTGCCCGACTTTTGGCTATACTTGATGTCATTTCTGGTTTATAAGCTCTTCATTTTTCTGATAAGTTATTGATTTTCCAATTTTTTACCTCAAGCATCACTAAAGAGACATTAAATGTTGAAATACGCATCTGGTGCAGTAAAATTGGTACCGTTAATGTTATTATTTAAAAGTGTGCACCATATTTTTGAGATTATTTCGAATAGACAAAAATTTTTTTACAGTCATTCCTTATAATTTAATTCTTAATTCCATTTTTAAGGAGTAAATCATGAAAAAACGTTACGGTCACATGACAAAATTATGTCTATGATCTGATAGACAAAAAAAACTTTCAGCCAATCAGATGACAGTGTTACATCCAAAATTAAATTCCAATAACATACATTTATCGTCATGAGATACGTTAACAATTGTTCCATGAACCTCGACCTCACATAAGGTAAGATATTCCTCTGCTAACTTGCTGATTTGTATTCTCACATATCTACCAATGGTGTCCTGGTGACATATGTGTTCTACATATTCTGTTGCCTTTTCCTCATAAGAACAACGCGTGATTATACCGTTATCAAACCATCCTGAATGGTTGTTGCATGGTCGTATTGCGTCAATGGTGAAGTTTGATAAGCGTTCAGCTGAAATTGTACCTTATCGTTTGGATAATGCTCTGGTAAAGACTAAATAGTAAATTAGTATTTATACATACATTATGTGAATCGTTGAGTAAACGTTGTACTTATATTTCTACTTACTTTTTTATATTCATTTGTAGGGGGATTAATTGACCTTTAAAACAAAGTTTCAATATTTTGATATTCGTTCTTGTTCCATTAGAAAACTTGTAAAATTTGATAAATGTTGTAATCCAGGTACCACATGAATGACTGAAATATTTGACAAATTCCGTATAAATTCATTTCCAATTTGGTAACATAGAGTCAGGTGGAATGCTTATTTCCATCACAATTGGAAATATTTTTATATTCACAATTTTTTATGAAATAACCTGGAATAAATCCTTATGGCAACAATAGCAAAAAACAAATACACAAACGGAACATTGGTTGGATGATTGCTTTTCATTGTTATAAGTCATTCTGATATGAGATATGAGGCATATTTATTGTCTCCAAATTTCGTAAAATGCGGTCAATCTGCATTTGCTTCCAAATTCAGTTTTATTTTGACCACAGAAGTAAAAGATAGTGTGCGTTATACGTCAGAGAGGAATCTAACGACAAAAAAAGTTTATCACCAGGTGCCGGTAACATGAGACTTCTCGTAAAGTCTGAAAGTACTTATTTTACTTGTAAATCTAAGGCCTCAAATTAAGTATGGGTTACTCTCGCTGTTTACATGAGGTGATAATGAAGTCGAAAGTATTAGATTACTTGTACCTGACAGAAATAATTAAATTTATTATAGAGAGAGTAAAAAATGTTCTCTTAGAATTAACAGTTTCGTGTGTTAGTCTAACCAAGGAGATCCTAATATTAGCTCCTTCGTCTAATGAATAGTCTGTTAGTTTATTATTTTATGGTACATTTTCCTTTCACAGTCCCTTATTCGTGACCCTCTAAACGGAACTTTTCACTGTAAGGTCGCATGTATCATAATACTAATGATAAAAAGCTCTTGTTAAAAATTACAAAAAAACGCAAAAAACATGTTAATTAAAAGTACTGCGAAGCTTTCCATACCTTTTTCGGAAAGGTAAAACACTTGTATATTTCTACGATTACAAGCCTTTATTTCCCGAGTGTTTCCGAAAACACTTTGTGCACACAGATATCATAACATTTTCCCTGCAATTGGTTTAGTCTAGCTTCCAAGGAACTACAAATTATATAGTTAATGACGACACCAATTGCCCAGTATTCAGTGTTAAAATTTGATTCAAATGATGACTTTTGTTCGTAAATTGTCAGTTCATAAAAAAATTGCAATCTACTTATTTCTTGTCAGGGGAGCATCTTTTAATCTTGCACTCTCCTCTTGAATTTTGAAATTTTATTGTTGCTTTTCTTTCTTTTTTTTTCGGGTAGGGGGGTTTGTGTCGCTCGTGCCTATTGACTTAAAATTTCTTCTTCCAAATGTCATTTTGTTGTTGTTTCGTGTTAATGTTTGCCACTCTGTTGTGTTTGGAAGCCCATTTAGGTAGGACCTCCCAAATAGTTATATGATATGATAGCCCGAACAATTCGTATGTCTAACGCAAATATAGAATCTACAATTATAATCTTTGCGATCAAACACAATTACAGCCCTAATAACATTAGTCCTGTTGATAGTTAAAGCACTCACCATACTATGTGTTCGGCAGAACATGAAGTTAGAAAACTTTCTACAACGTCCTATTCAACCAATGTAAACAACATGGATAATAGTAGTCACTTACTGTAACAGTGCGCCTAGCTAAATATCGTTATAGCACTTACCAGTCGTCTGGCTGATATCATTGCAGCACAAATTACAATATTCTTTCCAAGCAAAAAGAATAACAACATTTACTGTAACAGTGTACCTAGCTAGATACCGTTATAGCACGTACCAGTCGTCCGGTTTAAACCATTGCGGCACACATTACAATAGTCTATCCAGACAAAAAGAATAACAAAACTAACTGTAACAGTGCGCAT
This sequence comes from Mytilus coruscus, assembly GCA_017311375.1. Classification (NCBI taxonomy): domain Eukaryota; kingdom Metazoa; phylum Mollusca; class Bivalvia; order Mytilida; family Mytilidae; genus Mytilus; species Mytilus coruscus. Next base: position 74,412,595 of record CM029607.1, read on the forward strand.
AGCTAAATACCGTTATAGCATTTACCAGCCGTCTGGCTGATATCATTGCAGCACACATAAAAATAGTCTATCCAGGCAAAAAGAATAACAAAACTAACTGTAACAGTGCGCCTAGCTAAATACCGTCACAGCACTTACCAGTTGTCCGGCTGATATCATTGCAGCACATATTACAAAATACTATCCAAGCAAAAGAATAACAAAACTTACTGTAACAAACTGTTTAATCGAGGACAATCATTGCTCGTAACGTTTCTACGTATTTATACATCCCTTACTTTCAAATGTTTGGTTTGGGCCTTCCGTAAAGGTTAATCCAGAAAAGCGCATCTGACATATTCACGAAATTCATAAAGTGTTATTTTCGTTTGCACTGTCAACAGCTGTATTCACGAACATACACCGTCACAGAATTAGTCCAATAGCGTGCGAAGCCAACTAAGACAATAACAATTAAAGACCTTTTCATCCTTTACTTCTAAAGAATGTCAGGCTCAATATCAGTTAAGCGCTTACTATAATAGTGTGTTCGACCTTACTACAACAGTGTGTTCGACCTTACTACAACAGTGTGTTCGACCTTACTATAACAGTGTGTTCGACCATTTATAGCGCTTATAAACACGGTATGTTTGGAAATATTTAGCGTAAACTATTATATTCCTATTACACCAACAGTCTTGCCAGAGTTACTTTAAAAAGACTTACCACAACAGTCCGTTCTCCCAAAGACTACTACTCTATCAATACTGTAAACAGCTTCAAGGTCAACTGCCCACCAAGGCTGAAGCTCGAGGGATGTATGTGAACACTGTGTAGCTGATCTCATTAAGTTTTGTGTGTAAATACCATCAACTACCTTGTTAGCCATGTAACGGTTCTCGTTTTTAAATAAACTTGACTGTTGTGTTTGTTTGTGCTGTGCAAGATTTGAAGTATCTGAAGAGAAAATGCGTTTTTATTTAGTTGATAAATGAATTATGTATAAATAATTATGCAAATAAATAAGTTATATATAAATATACAAATGAATAAATTATATATAAATATACAAAACAATAAATTATATATAAATGTACAAATAGAATAAATAATATTTGAATATACACACACAAAAAATGATTTTGAAAACTTATTATGTACACCTTCATTACGCTAAATTGTAGACATATCAATTAAAACTATTAATTTCCTATTTGAAAGATGATCTTCTACATATGTGTTTTAAAATGGATCAGTAATCAGGAATTTAACAAATAAAAAAAAAAAGGGATGATACATATCAGTGGTTACTGATACTAATAAAAACAGAAAGGATAACCCCTTTGAATAGAAAAATGTTATATGTAAGGGGATTAAAATCTTTTTGCTCAAAATTGTCAGCCATTTCTTTTGTGTATGCTTATTCAATTATCTCCAAGAAAAAGCTGTGTATTTTAGTTGCAACTGATATTTTACAATACATTTTATTAAATTGTAATTACTCTGAAATTTAGTATATTGTAAACATTGTTAAGTTTATTTATTAGTATTGAGGATGACTAAAATTGCTTAAATTTTGAAAAAAGAAAAATATTCATCGGTCGAGTCCGGTTTTTTTGCCAATGAATATTGTATTATTTGTTTGAATGTATATATTTTGATATACAGTGGAATGGTTCATGAAGATTTAGTTTGTGTGAAGCAATATTTGCAAAATGTAATATTTTCTTACGTATCAATGTAAACTAACACATTACGATTATTGCTACTAATGTACCTAAATGATTTTCTTCAGCATTTTGCACAAAAAAATATCCTTATGAGAGAGGTTAAAGATACCAAAGGAATTTCAACCCCGAAAGTCGAAAATAAGCTGACCACGTAATGGCAAAAAAAAGAACAAAAGTCAAACAATATACAAAACACAACATAGAAAACTAGAAAACATAACACCGAGGTGCTCCCAGATACCCCGGAAGGGTAAGCAGAGCCTGATTAACATGTAACATCCGTTTATCTGTTCTCTTTGTACAAATTGCCTTTCTAAACGATGCGTAATCATTGACCTTTTATGCGACCTAACGCAAATTAGATTTAGGTCAGGAATCTGATCAGGTTTATTATCTTTAAAATGTTTTGGTACTTAAACATCCTCGGCTTTCAAAGCGCTTCGGACGCATAAAATTATTTAACATGTGGTTTTCATTCTTTTTTTTTTATTATTTTCTCCTAGCGGTAGATGATATCTCTATAGTGTAAAAGATCATTCATTCCTCAAAATGACAGGAAGAAAAATATCTACAATCGATTGTCTTTATTTTAAGTAAAAGTAATATAAGCTTCCTTTTGTACAAATAAAATGCAATTCATATCAAGGTAACCATATACCACTCCATCTATAAAGATAACAAAAAAAGTGTTTTTACTATTTACAGAATAAGTTGACTTAAAAAATGCAAACCAGGATAGAAAAAAAATCAACATGTCAGTACCCAATTGCTAACTGCTGTGCTGGTGATAACCTTGTTTACAACTAATGAACTTATTAAAGTATAAAGTAATAAACAAATTGATTATATAGAAAAAATCAAGATTTTATTAAACGAGGAGTTAGATCGAAATCTTGTTTTGGGCGGGGATTTTAATACGATACTAAATCCTTCTTTAGACAAAATGGGTGGTTCAAAATATAATACACCTGTCAAATATAAGAGTAAATTAGAAAATTTTATAGAAGAATTTGTGTTATGTGATATTTGGATGGCAAACAATGTTGATTCTAAATTATTCACGTGGCGTCAAAGAAACCCTCTTATACAATGCCGCTTAGATTTTTCGTTGATCTCGAACTTCTTGTCAAGCAGTGTAAACAAAACATTCATTGTCCCATCTGTAAAAACTGATCATAGTCTTATTAAATTGGCACTGTCCGGCGAAAACTTTAGTGAGAGGTCCCTATTCCTGGAGATTCAACTTAGGTTTACTGACAGATAAAGATTATGTGGAAATAGTTTTAAAAAATACTTTATCAGAATGTGATGATAAATATCACAATTTAGAAAATAAAAATTTGAAATGGAATATCATAAAATGTGAAATAAGAGGCGCAACCGTTAAATATTCCAAGTACAAAAACATGAAATTGCGGGAAAGAGAGTCCAATTTAAAAAACGACATGATGAAATTCAGAAAATTCTCTCTCGTACAGATTTAGATAAAGATATTAATACACTTTTAATTGAATTAGATATTGTTAAAGAGGATTTAGAGCAAATAGTAAACAATCAAACAAATTCGGTGGATTCTAACTTTTTTAATTTGGATTTTATTCCTAAGCATACAGATGCTGAAAAAAATATGCGATGCAGATATTAAAGAAATGAGTGTGATTTGAAATCGTTTAAAAATAATAAAAGCCCTGGTACAGACGGACTTACTGCTGAATTTTACAATTTTTTCCAGATTGACATAATGAAATATGTTTTAGAAAGCTATGAATATTCCTTCGAGACCAGCACCCTCTCAAAAGACCAAAGACGAGGTATTCTGACTCTTATCCCAAAGAAAGATAAAGACAGAACGCTCTTGTCGAACTGGCGTCCTCTTTCTCTCTTAAATTTTGATTACAAATTATCAGCCTAAGTTATTGCGGAAAGAATGAAACTATTTTCTGAAACTAATAGAGCCGGATCAGACGGGATATGTGGCTGGTAGATACATTTGTGAAAATCTACTACTCATTGCTGATATTATATTGTTTACTGCATAAAAGAATTATCCAGGTCTTATATTACTAGTCGATTTTGAAAAAGCGTTTGATACGCTAGAATGGAAATTTATTCAAAAAGCATTGGTTTGTTTTAATTTTGGCATCAAGTACATGAAATGGATCTTAACTTTATAGTCAAATATATATAGTCTTGTAGCTAATAATGGATTTAGTTCTAATCCATTTTGACCGTGGAACTGCTGGCAATAAGTATTCGTAAGAACAATCAGATATCTAGCATAAAAATTGGGGACACTGAAATAAAAATTACACAGTTGGCTGATGATATCACTTGTTTTCTGACAGATGTATTTTCTGCGCAAGTTTTATTAACGATTTTGAGAAGTGTTCTGGGTTAAAAGGATTTTTTTTCTAAAACCGAAGCAACATGGATTGGAAGAAGTAAATTTAACAAAGATGGTTCCTTCCCATTAAATGCACAGATGGCTTTAAAACCCTAAGTTTGAAATTAAATGCCTGTAAAGAAATGGTTAGTTCTAATTTAGATACATGCATAGAAAAATGGAATCAGTTATTAAAATGTGGAAGATCAGAAACCTTTCCTTGATCGGTAATATTGTAATTCTCAAATCACTTGCAATATCTAAGCTAATTTATGTCATTTCATCTACTCATGTACCAACATATAATGTAACTAAAATACAACGTGATATTAACATTTTGTTTTGGAATGGTGGTACTCCGAAAGTTAAATCGGAAGTTATCCCTTCGTATTATGTGGGTGAAACGATTTCTGTCAGATCATGACTCCAAATTGAAACATGTTTACAAAGCATTCTTCCCACTATTTGATTTACAGGATTTATTTATGAGCAGATGTGAATTTGAGTTTTTGAATTTAAAAGCACCTCTTTTTATAAAGAAGTGTTATCTACTTATAACCGATACCTTTCATGTGAGAAAAGAATTTATTTGGTACAACCTTCTTATCAAAGTTGACAATACGAGTATTTTTTACAGATCTTGATACATGAAAGGCATAAGGTTCATCAATAATATTGTAGATGACAGTGGCAAATTTTTGTGTCATGACGCTTATAATCTGACATTTAACCTAAATGTTACTTTTGTAGACATTCTATCTATCAAACTTACAATACCACGTGACTGCAAAGAGTTGTTAATACAGCAACATTTGTCACCTAACAGCAAGTCATTTGGATTTGTTTTTTGAGCATGAGAATAAAAATATGCCGATCAGTAAATTGTTTGCAAAAGATGTTTATTCATTTTAATCGATCAGGGACATGTCTCTCCTATTTCACAAGTAAGACGGAGAGAAAGTGGTAATATAGGAATGAGGGATGAAAAATGGAAAAATATTTATTCACTGGCTTTTAAATATACTATAGAAGGTAAACTATAAGCTTTCCAATACAAATTTTTCATAGAATAGTCTCATAATTATCTTCTTAAGAAATAAAAATTTTCAGATACTAATGAATATGCCAGTTGTAAAGAGATAGAAATTATAGAGCAAAAATAAAATAATGCACGGAAATAAAACAATTTTGGAGAGAATTTTCTAATTGGTGGTATTTCATATTTGGAGTAAAAATATTTTGAATAAAGACAGTATAATTGTTGGCGTTTTGAATTCTGATAACTTAGTTTTAAGTTATTGTATTTTACAGGCAAAGTATTACATTAACTATGTAAAGATCACACAATTGGACATATTGCTAATATCTGTGCAAGCTTTCTTTAAATTTTTGACAAGACGTTTTGAAATTTTAGAATATTTATATCTTTCTAAAGACAAACACGAGCCATGTGTTGACAGATGGAGAAATTATGGAATTTATTTAATTTATTTTGAATATGATTGTATATTTAATGAACTCCGAAGTATTCTTAATATAGTATCATATTAACATCGAAGATGTGTAAATTCTTATATATACATTTCTTAGTCGCATATGAATGTATGCACTGTAGTTTGAACTCCAAAAAGAGAAGAAACAAAAAGAGCTTCATAAAGTAAACAAAAAATCATTCATTTATCAAATATGAACATTGTTTGTTCGACGATGTGCGTTTTAACGTTAATGTGGTTATGCCATTGATATTATAAGTTATCTGATTCCAAAGTTTAACTGTTGCGGGAAAAATATTAAGAATATACAAGAGTTTTTGTACTAATTTTTAATTGCGTTTAATTCGTATTATGGTTTTGTCATTTCCTAAGTGGTTACTTATATTCATATTTTCACTTCATTTATAATGAACTTAACTATATTCTCATTGATTTAAAAGGTACAACATTTTAATTTTCAAATTTTGGGTTTGATGAAGGTAGTTCCATAAAAGCGCATTGGATACACAAGAATTATAAAATGGTATTCTCATTTTTTTTTTAAACTATATATTGACGAAGTGAGGCAATTCAAAAAATTAATTGTACTATATGTCTTACCAGTCATTGTCCCAAAATAAAACGCATAGAATGTAAAAGAAAAACACAAGCATCTATCATACAGCATGTCAACAGTTTAGTTTGTGTGGAATGTAACAGACAAACACAAGCATCTACCATACGGCATACAACAGATTAGTTTGTAACGATTTAAACTGATATAAGTATATTGTCTTGAACTTCATCTCCCCTTTTTAATAAATTAGAAAAGATATTGGAATCCTTTCTTTATTTTACTTTCGGCTCTTATCATGTATATCATATATCTTTTACATTTTACACAGTTTCAGTTTTCCGAAATTTCATCCACGTTTAAAGCTAATCTTATACTTGTTTTAGACTTTTTCTACTTTGAATTGAAATATAATCTAAATTTAGTCAAAAGAATGATGCATAATTCAGTACATTGGTGAACATGTCATATACATAACTTTGAAATTGATCAATTGGATTGTCATCTGACGTTGGTATCAAACGTAGCTAATGAAGTTAACCTTAGAATAATTAGTTAGCAACTCTTCTCAAAGGACCAATTTGAGTTATTGCTAACATTCAGCTGCCTTGTTTCGTCCATCATCCCATCAAAAAATCATTTTCAACAATGAACTAGATTGATTGATTGATTGGTTGGTGATTTAATGTCACTTTCAACACTATTGTACCATTTCTTGGCGGTCAGTTATTATTGGTGGAGGAAGTCGAAGTGCCCAGAGAGAATCACCGACCTTCGGTAGGAAAACTGACAATACTAGTCAATTAAGATTGGAGTCGACCATCATCCCATCATACATTCCTTTTCAACAATGAACTAAAACAATTGAAATATTGACCAGATTAAATTAAATAAAACCTATTGTGAAATCAAAAACAAAAACAAATTACGCATTCAACGTTAAATATATATATATAAACTATATATATAACCAAGAAAGTTTGCCAAACCCGGCTTGCATTAGGAATAAGGCGATGTGGTATGATAAACAAAAAGGTTATCAATTATTAAAGAACAAAGAAATCCAGTTTGTATGATTGACAAAAAGCTATTAAGTATCAAAGAATAAAGAAAAGGATTTGAAAAATTTCACGTCAACATTCAACAACTTGTAAAACCCACACCGTAAAGTAAGTTTAATAGAGTCTGGAATGACAAAATGAGAAACAATTCAAAAGAGAAAACCACATTTAAACAAAAGCAAAAATACGAAAAATAATTATGGAAGACAACGACAACCACTTGGGTACAGTCTCCTTGCATAGGAAAGGCACATAAATAATGCAGAGGGGTTACACATATTAGTGAGGACTCAATGCTTTCCATAACCTATAGTGTTCTTTTATATGTCTTTGTAAATTATTAACCTTTACTGTTTAGCCCATTTTTGGTAATATCCTTTAGGCGAGACTCTGTACTTATACATCCCGTCATTGTGTTATTGTGCTATTGTTATTTTTTGTATTCTTGTCTTTCATTATTGCTTATGTGCTTTGTCTTTATGCCATTTTGTTTTTCTTTGTTGACATATTTGTTTCTTTTTCTAGTGATTAAGATTATAACACAATGTTGACTGCTGTACCCCTATTTTTGACATTTTTACCTATTATGTTTGTTTTGTTCACACATTGTTGTCAATATAATGGAATCTTATGAGACTGTCATACATGTGAAAGGTTTAGCTAGCTACAAAACCACCATTTTCTACATAAGAGTCGAAAGATACCAAAGGGACATTCAAACTCATAAGTCGAAAATAAACTGACAACGCAATGGCAAAACAAGAAAAAGCAAAAAGACAAGACAGAAAACTGAAGACTGAGCAAAACGAACCTCACCAAAATCCGGAGGTGATCTCAGGTGTTCCGAAAGGGTAAGCAGATCCTGCTCCCCATGTGACACCCTTCGTGTTGCGCATGTAAGTACAAACTCGAACTTCGAAAATTTACACCAACTGCAGTTCACATCCTGTGTATAAAAGTTTGTTTTCTTTGGTTAAAAGCCCTTTGGGAATTCACTTTATTCAAACTTAAGTGTGTTTTTATACCATTATCAAACCTCACTCCACTAGTTAAAGAGGTCTAATTCCCTCCCGTGATTGATTCAAATTCTCCAAGTACAGATTGGTTGCAATGGGTATGGACATTGTTTACCACAAGGTATTCAAACTCATGATTATATACTTCCAATGATGAGGTACACGTAGTTTTTATATTACTACAGCAAACCTATTGCATCCAAGGTTTTCAACTACAATGGGTATTATACACACATCAAGATTGCTCTTGTTCATCGTCCCCACACAAATATAGTCTCGATGATAATGTTACTGAACACCTTGACTTTCACAAACAATGAACAACTTTTCATTTCCTTATTCGGTTTCTATTTCCTTATTCATTTCTATTTCCTTATTCGGTTTCTATTTCCTTATTTGATTTTCATTTCCTTATTCAGATTCTATTTCCTTATTCGGTTTCTATTTCCTTATTCGATTTTTCATTTCCTTATTCGGTTTCTATTTCCTTATTCGGTTTCTATTTCCTTATTCGGTTTCTATTTCCTTATTCGGTTTCTATTTCCTTATTCGATTTTCATTTCCTTATTCGCTTTCTATTTCCTTATTCGGTTTCTATTTCCTTATTCGATTTTCATTTCCTTATTCGGTTTCTATTTCCTTATTCGATATTCATTTCCTTATTCGGTTTCTATTTCCTTATTCGATTTTCATTTCCTTATTCAGTTTCTATTTCCTTATTCGGTTTCTATTTCCTTATTCGATTTTCATTTCTTTATTCCGTTTCTATTTCCTTATTCGATTTTCATTTCCTTATTCGGTTTCTATTTCCTTATTTGATTTTCATTTCCTTATTCGGTTTCTATTTCCTTATTCGATTTTTCATTTCCTTATTTGGTTTCTATTTCATTATTCGATTTTCATTTCCTTATTCGGTTTCTATTTCCTTATTAGATTTTTCATTTCCTTATTCGGTTTCTATTTTCTTATTCAATTTTCATTTCCTTATTCGGTTTCTATTTCCTTATTCGGTTTCTATTTCCTTATTCAGTTTTTATTTCCTTATTCGGTTTCTATTTCCTTATTCATTTCTTTTTCCTTATTCGGTTTCTATTTCCTTATTCGATTTTCATTTCCTTATTCAGATTCTATTTCTTTATTCGGTTTCTATTTCCTTATTCGATTTTCATTTCCTTATTCGGTTTCTATTTCCTTATTCGATTTTCATTTCCTTATTCAGATTCTATTTCCTTATTCGGTTTCTATTTCTTTATTCGATATGCATTTCCTTATTCGGTTTCTATTTCCTTATTCGATTTTCATTTCCTTATTCAGTTTCTATTTCCTTATTCGGTTTCTATTTTCTTATTCAATTTTCACTTCCTTATTCGGTTTCTATTTTCTTATTCAATTTTCATTTCCTTATTCGGTTTCTATTTCCTTATTCAGTTTTTATTTCCTTATTCGGTTTCTATTTCCTTATTCATTTCTTTTTCCTTATTCGGTTTCTATTTCCTTATTCGATTTTCATTTCCTTATTCAGATTCTATTTCCTTATTCGGTTTCTATTTCCTTATTCGATTTTTCATTTCCTTATTCGGTTTCTATTTCCTTATTCGATTTTCATTTCCTTATTCAGATTCTATTTCCTTATTCGGTTTTTATTTCTTTATTCGATATGCATTTCCTTATTCGGTTTCTATTTCCTTATTCGATTTTCATTTCCTTATTCAGTTTCTATTTCCTTATTCGGTTTCTATTTCCTTATTCGATTTTCATTTCCTTATTCGGTTTCTGTTTCCTTATTCGATCTTCATTTCCTTATTCGGTTTCTATTTCCTTATTCGATTTTCATTTCCTTATTCGGTTTCTATTTCCTTATTCGATTTTTCATTTCCTTATTCGGTTTCTATTTCCTTATTTGATTTTCATTTCCTTATTCGGTTTCTATTTCCTTATTAGTTTTTTCATTTCCTTATTCGGTTTCTATTTTCTTATTCAATTTTCATTTCCTTATTCGGTTTCTATTTCCTTATTCGGTTTCTATTTCCTTATTCAGTTTTTATTTCCTTATTAGGTGTCTATTTCCTTATTCGATTTTCATTTCCTTATTCAGATTCTATTTCCTTATTCGATTTTCATTTCCTTATTCAGATTCTATTTCCTTATTCAATTTCCATTTCCTTATTCGAATTCCATTTCCTTTTTCGATATTCAGAATTCAAAAATATGCTAAGTCCAAACTAAAAAAGCGTAAAAAAAAATTTTTGTCAAAAATTTTTTCTCCTCAAAAATTTTTCCTCAAAATTTTTTTTCTCAAAATTTTTTTCTCAAAATTTCTTTTTCCCTCAAATTTTGTTTCCATTTCCTTTTTCGGTTTCTGTTTCCTTATTCGATATTCATTTCATTATTATGTTCTATTTCCTTATTGGATCTTCATTTCCTTAATCGGTTTCAATTTCCTTTTTAGATCTTCATTTTCTTATTCGGTTTCTATTTCCTTATTCGTTTTCCATTTCTTTCTTAGAATTTCATTTCCTAATTCGAATTTCGATATTCATTTCCTTATTCGGCTTCAATTCCTTATTTGATTTCTATTTCCTTATTCGTTTTCCATTTCCTTATTCAACTTTCATTTCCTTATTTGCTTTCCATGTCCTTATTCGATGTTTGATTTTGATTTCCTTTTTCCACTTTCATTTCCTTTTTCAACTGTTATTTCCTTATCCAATTTTCGTTTCGTTATTCGACTGTCATTTCCTTATTCGTTTTCTATTTCCTTATTAATTAGCACTTCCTTCAATTTTCCATTTTCATTTCATTTTTCGATTTTTGATTAACATTTCCTTATTGGATTTTCATTTCCTTATTCAATTTTCATTTCCTTATTCGCTTTCCATTTCCTTATTTCATTTCCATTTCCTTATTCAATTTTAGATTTTCATTCCCTTATTCGATTTTCATTCCCTTATTAAAATGTCATTTCCTTATTCAATTTTAGATTTTCATTTCCTTATTCGATTTTCATTCCCTTATTAAAATGTCATTTCCTTATTTTTTTTCTATTTCCGTAAATATAAGTCCCCCACAAACATACCATAAAAGTCATTCGTACTTTTATTAGTTTATGGCTGAATTAGTCATGGTTATACGCCAATAAATTTCTTTTAAAAGGCGTTTAATCAATAAGTTCTTATCAGTCTAAAACCAAAACTACATGTATTATACTTATTTCATTACTTGGAAATATTTACAGTAGGTATTGAATATGTTCCGGACCATATGAGTATTTGGACCATACGTCATGACCATATGGGTATATACTCATATGGTCCGACCATACACGTATGGTCCGACCGTACGCGTATGGTTGGGGTAATTAACTGGTTTACTTTTAAAACTTAACTCTTCATATAACCCTTCTAGTTGTCACGTCATTAAAAAGGCACTACCAAAGGTCATTTTATTATAGATCTATTAGAAATTAATAATAACAAGATTAAAACTAAAAAAAAATAAGCAGTTTCACACAGCTAATTTCATTACTATTCAAAACTATAGAAAACACATCTTATATTTCATATTTTCATTACCGATATGTTATAACGAGTGAATGGCAAAATGTCGACTTGGGAAGATAACTTCCATAAATATCTTAATGATCTGTTTCACAAGAAGTCAACTGTTTTACTATAAACTGACAGACTAAAGTCGACAGGATAAAGAGTCTAATAATTTGCTTACTTTTGAAACTTTATACAATTAGCATTAGCAGTGCAATATTCAGAATTTTGTTACTTATACGTGTTATTGTTTTTGAAAAAAGAATGATGTCACCGGCAAAGACACTAGTTTATTTTTAAAGTTGTCTGGTAATATGATGTTATTCAGTCATGTTACAATAATGGTGATCTAGAGCTTTTTAAAAACACCGTAGACACATCGGAATGACCCAGGACCCAAGATAAGCTATGGTACCATGTGGAAGTTTTTGTCGTCCTATGCATACATGCAAGAATACAATTAGCGATGAAAACTAATTTTGACCTCAATATTTAATGTTTATGTAGCTTTTGAATTGTAAATAACAAATTTGCATGTAGCCATCATTGTTTTTTTTATAAAGTTTTCTAATGCATATGATTTAAAAAAAAAATACCTATATGGTCCAAATACTCATATGGTCCGGCCCGTTAATAACCAAACGAGTATATACTCATATATGATCCGACCATACGCGTATGGTCGGACCATATGAGTATACGCATATGGTCATGACCATACGCGTATGGTCCAAATACTCATATGGTCCGGAACAAATACATAAAAGTCAGTGCTGATTTCTTATTTTTTGAAACGAGGACATGAGGCTACAGCAATGTGAATCTATTGCCCGATAAATGCTGCTTGGTCGCTTGAATAGCATAGCAACCCTAGGTAAAAGAGTCATAAGCTCCGTGCTATTTTACACAAGGGTTATCGAGACATCTCTCTATGCAAATTTTGACCTTTATGCTGTACAATTGATTGCACGTGCCACGAGGATAATTATATATCTGGCAATGCACAATGCTTGCTGAAGTTTGATGTCTATAAAGTTTCTCTCAGTCTCAGGTTATAGACATACTCATTTTACAACAACAACAAAAAAACAAAAAACAAGAGGCTCTCAAGAGCCTGAATCGCTCACCTGGCAAACAATGCCCTATAAACTAAATGGGAATATATATATTAATGTTTGTTGTAAATTGAGCTAAAAAACATATTATGAAGTTTAATCATGGTTATACAACATTCTCATCATCACCGTTCACTAAGGATACCATGTTTACTTTAAAAACCAAATATTGTTGAAATCCGAGCAAGTGTAAAAATTAGCCCGAAAATGGCAGCCATTTAAAAAATGGGCGCCCAGAACACATTTTTGTCATCGACATCCAACTCAGGATACCATGTTTACTATATATAAACCAAATATCATTGAAATCCGAGCAAGTGTAAAAATTGGCGGGAAAATGGCAGCCATTTTAAAAATGGCCGTCCAAAACATATTTTTATCATAGCCATTCAACTCAAGATACCATGTTTACCTTGAAAGTAACTTTCATCTTCATTTTCTTTCTATAATTCAGGAAAAAATAGCAAAAAACAGCATTTTGACCCCTATGTTCTATTTTTAGTAACGGCGGACATGTTTTTCGACCAATATAAAATCCGAGCAACAACGTTTTGCAGGATACCCTAAGAGACAATCTTACAAAGTGTCATTTGATTATGAATAGTAGTTTCAAAGAAGAAGATTTTTGAAATAATAACATCAAAATTAGCCAAAAATGTCAAAAAAGGGCAATAACTCTAACATCAGTTGACAGATTTTCACGAAAGTCAACACACAGGTAGCTCTCATCATGCTGAACACTTCCAACCTGCCAGAATTTGCCTAAACCTAATGATTTTTAATATATTTGCGAAAAAACTGTTGTTTGACCCCTATGTTCTATTTTTAGTAACGGTGGCCATGTTTTTCGACGGATCAAAAATCGAAGCATAAACTTTGTGCAAGATACCCTAAGGAACAAACATGCTAAGTTTTATCCAAATCCATTTAGTAGTTTCAGAGGAGAAGATGTTTGAAAAATTGTTAACGACGACGACAGACGACGACGGACGCCAAGTGATGGCAAAAGCTCACATTTCCTTTTAGGAAAGGTGAGCTAAAAATGCATTTGATGTCCGAGTTCTATATATATAAGAATTGAATGCTGTTTTTTGAAAATGTATAGGGTAATAAATGTATGGAACAATCACAGAATATATGGAACAATCACATTTTCAGCAAGAAGTGCGGAACCGCATTTATTTCTATATTGCAACATACTTTACAAACTTGTACTTTATTACCGATTCTTTCTAATGACAGTTTTAAACAATGAGTTTGACGACTTTTTCCTTAATTATATTGTATTGTTTATTTGCTATGCTTTGTGTATTCGGCATAAAAACCTTTTGGGTTTAGGATCTTCATTGGCTTAAAATTTTGCTTTTAGTTCTAGTAATGTCATTTTGATTTTAGCGTCACTGATGAATATTAATCTGCTGTAGATGAAACGCGTGTCTGGTGTACCCATTATTAGCGAGGTATCAAATTTTACCAAACAATTCAATAAAAACAACATCCTTTTGTATGATATCATCAATTTATTTAGTACGAAGAATATAAGTAATAAACTCTAGTCAATAGAAAATGAAAGGATATGGAGTAAATGTACATGGGACAAAATCGCACCCAATACATAGAAAACATTGAAAATTACCCATGAACAGGGCTTTTATTCCTGTTCTTCATCTTGACAGTTGATGTAGGGTCTTCAACAATGAACAAATCATTCATACCCTACAACAAGGTCAAGACGGCCCCTAGCGTCGACTTAAGCGGTACTATTGATAAAAATAAAGTAATTTTGGAAGACATCGATCGCCGCTAAAATATGCCTTGAAGTTACACATGTCGGGAGCGGTCAATGAATTACATAATTTATAATTACGGGCGAGGTTTTGAACATATATTTGTCATACATTGCCCAACAAAAGACCAATAATTTCGAAACAACAAATGATAGACAATACATATAAAACTAAACAACAAATGATAGACAGCACGGGGCACATCGAAATATATGTAAGAAAACCTAGCAGTTTAAAATAGTATGAAAGGGCAATATACAAAACAGATGACCAGACCAGTATTTTGAAGAAATTTAACCAAACATGAAATTTTGACGGTGTATTAATATGAGAAATTCTCACACGAACAAGCACACCATATCTGTAAATATTATAAGAGCATACACCTCAAGCACGGGGAAACGTTCTACTGCCTCCACACAGCACTAGAGACAAACTCTAGAATCAATAGAAAATGAAAGGATACAAGTACATGTATCTATTAAAACACTACTTTAGTATTCATAGTAAGGTTCCAGTCATTAATCATATACAGCAATTCTGCATGTACAAGAGTTTCTTAAACACTGATTTAGTTTTAAAATTGTGCAGTGTTTGTCCATACATTATTCAAAAGTCATATCGGAAAATATGCAGTTCATTTTATAGGAAAATATACCAAATGTTGTATTTAATTATTAGAAAATTAAGTAAAAACAAGAGTTAAAAATATATCAGCACCCGCATTTTCGAACTTGTCTGAGACATTGCTGATTTAAACCTAGTATGTTATAAGTTTCATAAAATTACTGCAAGAATTCTTCCTGTGAGAGCACTAAGAAGACCATTTTACATAACTTTTAAAGGGGCATAACTCATTTTAAAAAAGTCGATCGGCACCAATTAAAAAACTTGTCCGAGATATTGCTGATATTGACCTATGACATACGTTTCATAAAATCTGGCAATAATTGTACCTGTGAGAACGCTAACGAGGCCATTTTCCATAAAAATTAACATTTCCAAGGGGCATAACTCTTTTTTTTAAAGTTGATCGGCACCCAATTTAGAATTTGTCAGAGATATTGCTTATATTAACCTATAGTATAAATTTTATGTAATCCTGGTCAGAATTGTACCCGTGAGAGCGCTAACAAGACCGGACGGACACACTGACGCACGGTATGTCTATGCCCCTCCTAAAGCGTGGCGCGGGGACAATAATCATTTCATGGTGCTGCCAGCAAGTAAGGTTACCAGTTATTTTGGTTTTATCTACACACTCAAGTTCGATTGCTGTAAAGGGTCTTTGTATTTACCATTTAAAACATTAGAGGCAACAAACAATTACCAATGTTCAATTCTCCTTTATTCATCAAGAAGATTCAAATCAACATAAAAAGCAAAAACTTAGGGAATCGCATTAGTATTAGTATTGTTGTCTTTAATAATTCATCTTTATGCAGTGTGCTGACACTCAGAAAAAGATCTTTACAGATACAATACTAGTTTTTAATGCCCATTGACAATTTAAACGTGTGGATGAAATCTTGTTAAATTTCTGTTTTATTCGAACGCTAGGTTTTGTTCGGTTTATGGCGCATACTTCTTTGGTCCTGCAAACTTTTGTAATTGCCTGTCCAAAACAGAATACTGTATTCCAGCTAATGCAGTGGTTACGGTTGTTTTCTGTCTGATCAGACATGTCTTTTGTTTGCTCATTGATGTAGTATACATCAGACTGTTGGGTTTTATCTTTAATTTGTTTTACATTTGATCATACGTGTATCAAGCCCTTTTATAGCTTACTATACGGTAAATGGTCTGATAGTGGAAAGCCGTACGGTAACATGGAATTGCTTTAGTCTTTGTGGATAGTTGTGAATTTATCTTTTTTGAAGTTGGTGAAATACTGATTTCTGACGTTATTGTTTCTGTAGAGGCCGAAGTCATGCTTTCTGTAGTAACAAGTTTATCTGTAAAATTAATATTGATTTTAAATGTCAGAATAAAACTTCAAATTCAATAGTTAAAAAAAAAATATATGCTGATTTGTGTGCGCACTGTATTTGATAACATGAATCAGCTTCTATGTTCTTTCAATACACTACTGAATTTGTATTTACCATTTAAAACATTAGAGGCAACAAACAATTACCAATGTTCAATTCTCCTTTATTCATCAAGAAGATTCAAATCAACATAAAAAGCAAAACTTAGGGAATCGCATTAGTATTAGTATTGTTGTCGTTAATAATTCATCTTTATGCAGTGTGCTGACACTCAGAAAAGATCTTTACAGATACAATACTAGTTTTAATGCCCATTGACAATTTAAACGTGTGGATGAAATCTTGTTAAATTTCTGTTTTATTCGAACGCTAGGTTTTGTTCGGTTTATGGCGCATACTTCTTTGGTCCTGCAAACTTTTGTAATTGCCTGTCCAAAACAGAATACTGTATTCCAGCTAATGCAGTGGTTACGGTTGTTTTCTGTCTTATCAGACATGTCTTTTGTTTGCTCATTGATGTAGTATACATCAGACTGTTGGGTTTTATCTTTAATTTGTTTTACATTTGATCATACGTGTATCAAGCCCTTTTATAGCTTACTATACGGTAAATGGTCTGATAGTGGAAAGCCGTACGGTAACATGGAATTGCTTTAGTCTTTGTGGATAGTTGTGACATTGGTTATCCTACCACATCTCATTATTTTCATGTAGATTTACGAACGTTAAGACTGTAAATGTTAAACACATGTTTGACACCCGTAATACGCCCGCTATATGCATATGTAAAATGTTTACTTTCCATGCGTAAATGTCTGATAGAAGTTCTTATGAAAGTTTGTGAACGCATGAACAAAAACAGTATATTCAATGAATTATGTGAATTCATTTAATTATGCTGGATGTCTTCCAAAGTTGTTCTATGAATGTCATTGTCATTCGTGCATCTTTGGACCCTTTTCAGAAATTTAGACTAATCAGGCTAGCCTTTTTAAGTATGTTTCTGATAAGGGCAGCCTTGACGGACTTTCTAGAAATCCATCAATGTGGAAACAACCAATCTCTGATGAAATTCTTCACAACGAAACATTTTAATTAGCTCACACTGATCCATTTTCAGTGTGGTTTAGAACACATAGTTCCAATGCAGCAGAAATATTCGTGTTTCATTGAACCAATTTCATGGGCCTGTAGTTTTCATTCATTGAAAATTGAACTTTTTAAATACTCACTTTCATAAACAGAATTTCTCCATGTTCTACCACAGATCTGAAACTTATTCCAAGAACATTGCGTTTGGCAATGACTTTCGAGGACCTTATGGTACAAAACTGGATCATCAAGATGTTCTCCACAAAAACAATAAGATGCAAACTATAACATAATTAATCAAAATTAATAATAAACTCATCGTTCGGTCTACACTTATATATGTACTATAAATGATTTATTAGTTTAAGACGAATACAATTGCAAGAAGATGTGAAAAAATTACAATTAGGCAACAACTCTATAACATTTAAAACAAATTGGCTGATACATTAGTAGCAATGCATATTGTGGCTGAAACGGCTAGTTCGATCTGAACGGGATTGATTTGATTTTGACCGATATTTCAGGAATCTTCCTTGCGGAAATCAGCAGCTATGATCAGATAGCAGTTTATGAAAATTACCAGACTTTTTAATTCATTATTCAGTTTTTTTTTTTTATCGATTCAAATCACAATAAAATTGAGAATGGAAATAGGGAATATGTCAAAGGAGACAACCCAACCAAAGAGCAGACAACAGCCGAAGGCCACCAATGGGTCTTCAACGCAGCGAGAAATTCATCCCGCACCCGGAGGTGGTCCTCAGCTAGCCCCTAAATAAAATTGTATACTAGTTCAGTGAAAATGGACGTCACACTAAACTCCAAAACATATAAATGAACTAAAATTAAAAAACATACAAGACTCACAAAGGCAAGAGGCTCCTGACTTGGGACAGGTGCAAAAATGCGGCGGGGTTAAACATGTTTTGTGAGATCTCAACCTTCCCCTATACCTCTAGCCAAAGTAGAATAAAGAAACACATAGCAATACGCACAGTAAAACTCAGTTTAAAAGAAGTCCGAGTCCAATGTCAGAATAGGTAACAAAAGAAACTAAGCAAAATGAAAATGATACATACATTAACAAAGTACTACTAGCAGTTACTGACATGCCAGCTCCAGACCTCAATTAAACAATGGCCATTTCAATACACATTTTTGTAATTAGTGTCTTATACAGACACACTTGAAAAAAAATTGCATTTGTACTGTATCAATTCCTATAAAAAAAGTAACTTTGTTACGATTCACTTTGAGGGAAAATACTAGTAGGCGTTAAAGAACCTAGCATTTTTGTTCATCTTCATTGGTCATTTAGAGATCTGAACAGTATTTCACTTAACGTAATTAAAGTTGTCCTAATTTTCATTCTATGCAACTTATTTGTTTTCAAAATAAAGCATAAACTACGGCGTTTCTATTCTAGAGATCAATCAGCGGTCACAGATCAGTCACCAATCACGGAAGTCGTATCATTTTGTGTTTTTACTTCCACTGGGTCTGTATCACTCATGCTTGACTATAAGTATCCGAAGGAGGCATTCGCTCAGAAAGCACTACATCGGTATTGGCATGAACTTTTGTACATTTTGCTTGTAAATGAGAAGGTATTAGGGCCATTATCTTGGATCTTTAAATTCGAAAATCAAAAAAGTGTTCATAAAAAAAAGTCTATCAGACATCTGTATCCAACATTATCAATTTTGTCTTACAAATTTTCATTTATCCCTGTACCCATGTACAAATTTCAAGACCAAATTTAATTACCAAATATTTTACTTGTAAGCATAGACTGTTGTATAGGAGTGACTATATAGGACTTTAAATATCCTCAGTCACTAAATAGAACTTTCTATGTACATTGTCGTTCCATTTTCCTTCAATTGTCTTCTTTTTTTTTTTTTTTTTTTTTTTTTTTTGCGTCTATTTTACACAATCATGACTAATTATGACTAACATGTTTTATTAATTTGAATAATATAATGCTGACCAAAAATATCTTCCGTGATTTACATAGACGTATGTTCTTGTAATTTTGTATTGTCTTAGCAACCGTTCCATGAATATAGTAAATGATGCTGACATTTCAATTGTGATCATATTAGGTGTCTAAGATATAATAACAAAACGAGGAGAAATATGTGTAATTTAAAACTGACATGTAATCCCAAATATACTCTGCATAATTCTGAGCACATTTTGAACTCGCCTGTAAGCCAGAATACCTACTAATTATCCTCTGCATGATTCAGCACATTTCTCATATGTGTAAATTTAAACTCACATGTAAGTCCAAATACCTATATCCTCTGAATAATTCCGTGCACATCTCATATGTGTAATTTAAAACTCACCTGTAAGCTAAAATACCTATGTCCTCTGCATACTTCTATGCACATATCTAGCGTCATGTTGTGATTCATAGTTTCATTATCTAACATTCTATTGGTGTCATCCATATAGCAACCAAGGTATTGGATATCTTGGTAATAGAAATAAGATACTAGTAATAAGAATAGATTTATACATGAAACATTGAAACCTGCATGTTTGAATGACACTTTGATGCACAGTTGTTAGGATTAAACAATTTAAGTTTTTCAATTAATAAATATTTGCATAGATCATATATAAGACACAGAAGACCAATGTGATATGACACAACTAACTTAAGAGTAGTTGATGTAAAAATAATAAATACAGGTTTATTCATTACTTCGATATTCTATGTTAAAGGATGTTTAAAGACAAGTTGTTGAATTTCATACTGAATAGACACAGAAAATGTTGTATAATTTTTGCTGTTATTTTTTAAGAATAAGGAAAAATAGCAGAAAACAGTCGAGTTTTTTTGTGGGTGTTTTTCTTCGCTGTACTGAAGTCCGGGTGCGATACATAGGAATAGACTTTCGATGATGGGGTCAATATATAGATTCTGCTTATCTTAGCTTAGTTTGTTTAGGCCCAGGTACACATAATGTAGTATAGTAGTAGCATAAGAGACTTTCTTGTCAATCAGTTTTATTTCACCTAACCTTGATCTCAATGTTGCTGTTCATTGACCACTCCAAGATTTCGTAATTTGTCAGTTGCTTCGTAACTATGAATTGAAAGGACAACATCATCTTGCGTTTAGATAATGATGTACTAGAATGATCGACTAAAGTCCGTATTCAGAGTCAAAGAAGCTGTGAAATGTCTATCATCTTTTCACGATAAATATGTTGTTATTCCTGCGGACAAAGTTTTAAATAATATTGTTTTTGTATGTAAATCGTACCACTACGAGTGTCTTGTAAATGATTAGAAATAAATGAGCACTCAGGTAATTCCACATACAAAAACATATCATTTGACAAGGATGACATTTTGGCGAATCATAAGTCCTTCATGACTTCAATGAACATTTCACTGAATAGCAAATCTGAGGACTTACCTTGTTTGTATTGGATACCTAAGCTTCATAAAATTTCGTACAAACAACGGTACATTGCCGGCTCATCTGCATGTTTTACAAAGAAATTGTCAATTTGATAGATAAAAATTCTGTCCACTGTGAAAAAGGGTCTTCAGAAATGCTGTGAAACTGTTTACTCGCGTAGTGGTAGTAACCATATGTGGATTTTAAAATAACTCTAAAGAACTTCTGGATAATTTTAAATCTCGATCTTTCTCTGAAATTAATTCTATCGAAACCTTTGATTTTTCAACCCTTTATACCACCATTTTCCAGGTGAAATGAAAAAATCGTATAAAAGAAATAATCCACAATGCTTTTCAATATAAAAATGGTAGCATACTCTATACATTTATTGCTTTGCGATACCATACGGCATATTTTGATTATAGTGAACAAAAGGGTAAAACATGCTTCACAGAGAAACAAGTGATCAGTCTGCTGGAGTTTCTTATTGACAACATATTTGTTGAATTTGGTGGTAGACTTTTTCAACAATTTGTTGGCATTCCTATGGGAACGAACTGTGCGCCACTCCTTGCCGGCCTCTTCTTATTTTCATTTGAGTCGGAGTTCCTTCAGACACTTGTCAAAAACAAGAAGATCAAAGAAGCCAGATCATTTAATTTCACTTTCAGACCTATTGATGATGTTCTTTCTATTAACAATCAAAACTTTTCAGATTGGGTTCCATTAATATATCCTTTAGAACTAGAAATTGAAGAAACAACAGACACGGTTTTCTCCGCCTCAATTTTAGACTTATACCTCTAATTCGACATAAGCGGTCATCTCAGTACCAGAATCTATGACAAACGAGACGATTTTAATTTTGGATATGAATTACAAATTTCCCCCACCTAAGCAGCAATATACCAACTTTAACTGCATATGGGATATACATTTTCCAACCCATTCGGTATTCAAGAGCTTGTAGCTGCTACTCAAACTTTATAAAACGTCACCAATGTCTGAGCAAAAATTTGATGAACCAGGGTTATGTCAAAGAACGTCTCGTCCTTCTAATAATAAATTTATCGGAAGATACCCAGACCTTGTTGATAAATATTTCGTATCAACTTCACAAATAATACATGATGGTCTTGGAGTATAGATTCTAAGTACTGGCGATGTTTTTCATTTTAGTGTAAAGACTTCACAAACAGTCTGAGCAAAAATGACCTGGTGCGACATGATGTACAACCGGTAATGTTTAAAACGGTTTAGGAAATCGATATTTAACTATGTTTTTAATTTACTGATAACAAAATCAATGTGAGTCCTGATAAAAGCCGATTGGTTAGTTTCTACGAAGAGAGAGACAGAAGATACGAAAGGAATATTCAAATTCATCGAAAGTCGAAAACAAACTGACAATGCCATGACAAAAAACAAAAAACGACGAAAAGACAAACAACAGTATACAAAACACAACATAGAAAACTAAAGATTGAGCAACACGAACCTTAACAAAAACCAGGGGTGATCTCGGCTGATCCGGAAGGGTAGGCAGATCCTGCTCCACATGTGTCACCCGTCGGGTTTCTCATGCAAGTACAAACCCGATGATAAGTCTAATTTGGTAGGTCACATTCGAGGGAAAGAGAACGGGATTGTGTTTACAACAATTGGACTATATCCGTCTGTGAAACAGATATTCCATAATAGTCAACTAACTCGTGATGGCGTCAGTAAAATTTTCGAAGGGATGATTTAAACTTCACTACTTGGAACTCTTGGTTCAATAGCTTCCTTGTAAGCAGCAACCCTCTATCAAGGAAATCATAATATGAAATGCAAGCTCTGGAATATCGTATTGACTGCGAGATATATACTCCGTATGCAGGTGCTGCTGGAATGTTGCTACATAGAAATGGAAAATTCACAATTGGGAAGCTGAAATCATCTCTGTTGTCGTAGAGTTTTGTTCTCAACTAATCCTCATTGTCAATCTCTAGATGTTAGTCAAGATATAAGGCAGATTTAACTACATCTGGTGTATCCTTTATTTCAGGTTCGATTGGATAGATGTGTTCAACATAGTCACCAAACTTTAAAAATTATTTGTAAACTATAAATAAGAGGACAGTATTTGGTATATTTGGTTATTGGGAGAGCATATATCAATGGGACAAATGTACGATTGCATTGAGTACGTGATTACGTGTGATCCTCATTTACTTTAATTGACAAGGAGATGATAGTTGGTATAAAGATTGGTTATATAAGGTGTATAACAGTCAAACAGGTGTTGCATAACATTCACCTCAATTCCAGTCTAGCAACGATGTTAAGATTTTGTGGTTTGGTGATTCTATAACAACATTGTATATTTGGATAATCATTTTTTGTGTGGCTCTACGGTACACATGACAGTTTGACACTTGTCAGAGAAGAGAGGGACGAAAGATACCAGAGGGACAGTCAAACTCATAGATCGAAAACAAACTGACAACGCCATGGCCAAAAATAAAAAGACAAACAGACAAACAATAGTACAGATGACACAACATAGAAAACTAAAGACTAAGCAACATGAACCCCACCAAAAACTGGGGGTGATCTCAGGTGCTCCGGAAGGGTAAGCAGATCCTGCTCCACATGTGGCACCCGTCGTGTTGCTTATGTTATTACAAATCCGGTAAATAGTCCAATTCGGTAAGTCACATTCGTGAAAAGGGAAGGGTATTGTAGTTACGACATAAGGAACATATCCGATATCATCTGTGAAACGGTTATTCCATAACGGTCAACCAACTCGTGATGGCGATTTCAACTTCACCATTTGGAACTCTTGGTTTAATAGCTTCCTTGTGAGCAGCAATCCTCTATCAAGGAAATCATGATAGGAAACACAAGCCCGGGAATATCGTATCAATTGGGAGATATATACTCCGTATGCAGGCGCTGTTGGAATGTTGCTACATAGAAATGGAAAGTTCATAATTGGGAAGCTGAAATCATCTCTTTTGTCGTAAAGTTTTGTTTTCAACCGACCCTCATTGTCAATTTCTAGATGTAAGTCAAGATATGAGGCCGACTTAACTGTATCTGTAGTATCCTTTATCTCTAGTTCGATGGGATAGATTCGTTCAACATAGTCACCAAATTTTGTATTATTTAGTGAGAGAACATCATCTATATAGCGGAACGTAGAGTTAAAGGATATTGCTAACTTCTTATCTTTCTTCCTAAGAAGTTCCTGTATGAAGTCAGCCTCCTAATAATGTCCAGTTCAGTGGCTATGCTTAGGTTTAGTTCAATATTAGATATGGAACTTGAATTTAAATGATAATGCTGGGCAAATGCTGGGCAAATGAATGCTAACAGGTGTATATATCTATTGATGATATATATATAAATAAGAAGATGTGGTATGAGTGCCAATGAGACAACTCTCCATCCAAGTCACAATGTAAAAACAGTAAACAATTACAGGTCAAAGTACGGCCTTCAACACGGACCCTTGGCTCACACCGAACAGCAAGTTATAAAGGGCCCAAAAATGACTAGTGTAAAACAATTCGAACAGGAAAACCAACGGTCTAATCTATAAAAAAAAACGAGAAACGAGAAACACTTATGAACCACACCAATAAACGACAACCACTGAACAATAGGCTCCTGACTTAGGACAGGTGCATAAAATGCAGCGGGTATCAACGTTTTAACAGGCGCCAACCTTCACCCTAACCTGAGACAGTAGTGTAACATTACAACATGAAAAGAAACACTATAAAATATCAATTGAAATGGCTTAACTCGATCAAAACGACATTTAAACAAAAACAAGTAAACATACACTGAACGAATAAGTTTGATCTATGACACAATATAAATACAACATTAATAAAAAAAAAAGATGTAGGAACAGTGTCGAAAAGACAACTCTAACCTGGGGCAAAATGGCGTTAAATAAAATAATGTACACAGGTAAATTTAAATATAATAATTTTTTTGTTAGGAAAACGGAAACATTTTTTATAAAATTAATAAATTTGTTGTTCAAAGTACGAGTACAGAAGTGAAAACTTATCGTCATACTAAATACTTATCAAAGGTAGTACATATTAATAATAGTGAGACGAGATATGACACAAAATAAGTAAACATTGAATTATAGAAATGCATTACAAATTGTGTCAACATGTCAAATTATCACGAAAGTACGATTTGAGAGTACTCGCAGTAACTGAAAGCTAGCTAAAAGCCAAAAACAATTAATAATAAAAAATCATGCAGAGACTATAAATTAATTAAAACACATCCCAGGGATTTAGTGTTTTAACGCCATGGACAGTCAAAGAAGACATGACTTGTGCAATGCCAAAATAAAAGTATCGACAGGCAGTAGGATAGTTAGTATTTAATCTTATAATAGATATGTATCATGTTATACATAGATAAAGCAATCTCTAAATAGAAAATAAACGTGGATGTGTATTTATACATCCCAAAAACCATTCGAAAAGAATACAAATTTAGTTATGTTTTAATTTGTTGATGACAAAATCGATGTTAGTGCCAATGTAAATAATATTTAAAGATCTTATTACAAAATTAATAAGATAACCTTTACTAATTAGTTTGTTTAAAGGTTCGATGAGTTTACACGGATCACATAGTGATTTCCGCGCTTTTATTACAATATTACCGCAAAATTTAGGATGTGAAATACCGTGTACCGTGGTACAGCCAATTTTACTAATCAAATGTATCGTCCAGCAATAATCTTAAGAACAACGCTGATGGGGCATCCGATCGACTGTGTTTGATTTATAAAAAGGAAACCCGGTCGAAATGGTTACGTTAGATTCATTCATATGGCATGCATATTTATTCAACATTTAAGATACCTCATGTACTTCATAAGATGTCTTCTATTCTAATCGATATCTTATAAACTTGATAAGATATTCATGTAATTTAAAGTTAATAAGATATCCAATAAAATATATCAGTGGGAGAACCAATGACGCAAGAACAATCGAAAAGTAACTCTTGTTATGAAAAAGTCGACAAAATCAATAGTGAAAATTAAAAGTTATTTCTAATCAAACGTTTTAAAGAAAGTATTTGTCAAGCTGTGTTATTTCAAATATACATGTAAATACATGATGTTTCATTATGATTACTTTTTGATATAATTTCTTTAGAAACTTGTTAAACGGAAATTTAGGAAATGTTAATCTTTGTTGCATATTAATCAAAATAATAATGAAAAAGTCATGTACATACAACATCAAAAGCTATTTCAAGTCACAAATTTTAGGGGCAAACACGCATAATCCTTAGTTACAATTCGCCTTATCAAAACCTAAAGAACTATGGTAATCTCATTGTTCGTACACCAAAATTAAAATAACATTACGTTGTTTAGAATGTTTTAAACCAATCACAACGTTTTGGTGTACGCTTTGAAAATATTACACAGAATACATTATATTCTGAAAGGGCAAATTTTCCAAACATAAACATTTTTGAATAAAACCCTCCATATTAACTAGACAAGACTGGTACCATATCTGTCAACTAGACATGCGCAGGAACGCTGCTAAAGCCAAACTAAAGTTTGTGATCGAACTTGGCCAATCAACAGTTATATCGTGACAATATACAAATAATATTACAAATCTTTACCAACTGACCCCCAAGGGAGACTGGGGAATAGAAATATGGTCACTACAGGTCTTCTTCCGACTGGCAGTAAAAACCCTTGCCAAAGTGGGGCGTCCGTTTGGCTGTGCGGGATGTACAAGTACGCAGCCTCGTCCGGTCAGAATGGGGACGTTTAATCCGATGCCTCATATAGAGAGAGTGTCACACTCTATGCACGTTAAGAACCCTTGTAACAATTCTTTGAGGGATACGTAGGTAACCTGTTGCAAGGCTAAATTTCTGTCCCTATTCGATATACCCTCATTTTCAAGTGGCAGTCTAAATTTCCCCGACCTTCATCCCGGATGGCCTCTATTACATGACCTACCTATTGTATACATTGTTAATTTGTTCTCGTCCTGAACAAGCATGAAATATTTGCCACTGAACATTAAGCAACCGACAATCAATCAATCAATCTATCAACTAAGCACAATCTTGTCCCCTTAAAAAATATACCTTTATACCTTTAAATATAGGTATATTTTTTTTACAGAGACAAGTGCCTTTGCAACTCAGGTTCCTATAGACGTATTGTACGCGGTAATTATAGTCTCGCCGCACTGTTTCTTATATTTTCATTGGCATGTGTCTCTAAGCAGAACTCATCCCTATACGGTCTTACCCTATATTGTGGTCAAGGTATGATATAATTTCAAAATAATATTTTTTAAACATTTTCATTAATTAACAGTTACACACTTACCAAAAGAATGCATTAAACGTATCCTGTAACAAATCCAAAAATAAAAGTAAAATAAAATCCTAAAATTCTTAAACATATCTATCATGTTTCAGAAAACAATTTCGTTGAGCTTAAAGTTTTGGCATACTTTGTATGCAGACATAATCAATTATAATTGTAAAACAACAAAATACATATTTGCTGTATGGATACGGTAAATACTAAGTATAGTTTAAAACAGATAAAGGATCATATTCGATAATTATAAATGCAAAACTGACTTTTTGTTTGCACATTGTAATATTTTCTTCTTCAGTAAAAAAATACTCTTAATTATAATGAAAGTAAGTTAATCAATAACATTGCATGCCCTTTTATTATATGATTTTATGATCTTATATCATAAAACACCGATTTAATTAAACAGGACGTTATAATTATGTCGGAATCTCTTTCATTTATTCATACAGATGATAATGTTCATTCAATGAATAATTAAAATGAGGTGACTAAATAAAACAAGGAGATGTGGTATGATTCAAATTTAGACCAACTATCCATAAAAGGCTAAAGGACAAAGAAGTGATCTTACAATAGCAGGCCATCGTATCCCATCAAAATTGAGCTGAACCATACCGGATGACACAATGTTATGTAAAAAAAATATTTAAAAACAACTGTCGACGAACGCGCAGTCTTGCTACTTTTGAAGTTCATGCGATTCCCTTGATTTGTATCTCCTTAATCTATTTTTCAGAATTGAATGTCGTTAAACTAGTGTTGCTTAAATTCGGGACAGGCTCATAAACAACGTGGCGGGGTTTAGCATTTAGCAATTTTGTTGGCGCTTAACCCTTCTGTATCAACTGACTTGCATACTTTTGACACACACATGTCAGTTATTCTGAAGTAGCATATTAGATAGCAAAATTAGCGGATATACGGATATTTCAATACCGGATTTCAATGGCTCCATGTTTCAATAATAAAGTGAAATCAGGTTCTTAACTTTTAAGAAGAAGTATGCTTTCGTCAACCGTAAGGTAAAATTCAATCCCATGCAATGCTAAAAAACCAATAGTTCGGATGACTGCAACCTATTTACTAGATTATTTGTTTCATGCCAAAGTAGACACTGTTTTTCTTCCAACATTAAAATCAAAAATATCGTCTTACCTTATCATAAAATAGTTTGCTAACTTCAAAGGTAAAATGCCAGTTGTTCCATTACAGAAACAGCGCTGCAAAAATTAAAGTGGCCAAACGATTTATTTCAATTAGGAAGACAAAATGTAAACTAACCACAAAGTTTGGTGCTTGTATCATCAACTAAAAAAGACATTAGCTACTAATATAATTTTACATTTTCCATGGTACCCGTGGCCATCTTGAAAATTCCAAAGTCAGGTGCACAACTTCACATGTTTGTTAACATTATAGTAAGGTTCCATCAAGATTGGTCTATTCATCAATCTTGATGGAACCTAACAATGTTATCGAGTTATGAAACTAGAAAATCCAGATTTCCCTTTAGAGCCCCTCCAACTGCGCAATTGGACATCTGGTTTAAGAAGAAAATTCATATAACAAAACAGAATATAATCTTAATGTATCATTTGAATATAAGTTTATATTGCTTATAATTTCGGCGATATAAAACAGAAGTTGAAATTTTCCTCCTTTGTTCCTCTCTAACTTTACAAGTCACTGTGGGTCTCTTGTCGGAATGAAAATAGCTTGATGCATAAGCATGAATGGGTCTCTTATATAATAACAAACATGAAACTGTGGGTCTCTTGTCGGAATGAAAATAGCTTGATGTATAAGCATGAATGGGTCTCTTATATAATAACAAACATGAAACTGTGGGTCTCTTGTCGGAATGAAAATAGCTTGATGTATAAGCATGAATGGGTCTCTTATATAATAATAAACATGAAACTTCTACATTTTCTAGATTTTGCAGGAAGCCAACAAATGTTAAACACAATCCCACCCCTCTTTATGCCCCTTTGGGCTCCTCAAATTATACCCCTCTTTATGCCCCTTTGGGCTCCTCAAATTATACCATTCTTGTTAGAATGAAAACTGATGACATTCCCAGCTATACTGATCCAAGTCAATGCCAGAGTTAAACACAATTTATCCCACCCCTCTTTATGCCCCTTTGGGCTCCTCAAATTATACCATTCTTGTTAGAATGAAAACTGATGACATTCCCAGCTATACTGATCCAAGTCAATGCCAGACATAAACCCTTTGACCTATAATGGTTTACTTTTATAAATTTTGACTTGGATGGAGAGTTGTCTCATTGGCACTCATACCACATCTTCTTATATCTATATAAAGTATCCATCCTTTACTGCAGAAGAAAACGGTCAAACAAAATCTGCTTCAAGAAAGTGGAATGCAAATGCACGCTTTGTCCTACTGAGCTTACCATCACTCGTATTTAAAGTATCGAAAAACAAGAAGCAGTTGTCCAGTAGAAGAACTTGAGAAATGTGTTACCAAAACAAATGAGGTTCATTCATCATATTGAAAAATTCAAAGTATTGGCAAATAATTAGTAGTAATGCGACAGACCGAAAAATAATCACTCAATTCAACGCACTTTTGTCAAGCTGTTGGCCAAAAGTGTTAAGTAGTACCTGGGTAAAGTGTGAAATATTTGCTGCACGAACAGACGAACGTATGGACGAACGGATGGACAGACGGACGGACAAGTTGAATGCAATAAAACTTAATAAGCAATATGTTATTCAGCATTAAAAATTGTTCATGAAGACAATGTTGATGCAATGTTATTCTTTTTTGTAAAATATTGCATTCAGGGACATCCGAAACCAAGATGAAGTATTCTGTATTTTAAAAACAATACATAGCTTTATTTTGGTAAGAACTGTCTTCTGTTTCGTTTTTTCTTTTTTTAAATTAAACTTAAAATTTGTTAAAAAAGCTATATTAGATATCTTTTGATTAGTTAAACATACAAAAAGCGTGATGGATACAACAGCATATTTCCTTCTGTTATATCAAGCAATAAAACAACATAAACTGTATCAAAAGCCGAGAACAAAGTACTAACAAAATACATTATTACTAATTTGATCAAATCATGTTAAAATAGTATTTATATCTGTTTATTGATAGTGCTCTAAATATATGTAATACGATAGACTACCGACACGATGCGTGAGATCAGCATTTGAATCAGCTTATTTACTTTGAGCAGACGACGCAGGTAAGCTCTCTGCCACCAACATAAGGTGGGCACTTCAAACTTCCGCATACACCTTCAACCAAATATACATTTCCCTGGTCGTTATCAGCCTTATTACCGTCCACGGCATCTAAATTCTCATCAACACAAATATATTCCGAAGGTTGACGATTACCCGCGATGGCCTGTGACATCAAATATCCAGTATACTCTTTGGTCCATCCGTAAGGACATGTTACTTTTCCGGGCACCATTAAGGAAGTTGATTTTTCTGTTATAAGACATACTGAGCATGGCATTTCTTTATCATGGAACGAGGTTGAATAAACTGAGTTGTCTTTTATCTGATATTCAACACCAAATATACGCCCTATATAAGTTGCCTTACTATCTGAATAACTACGCCATTCTGGGTCTTTCGGAAGGCACAAGAAATTAGCTCCACCTCCTTTTTCGTATTTAGCATTGCCGGCTGCGTATCCTGATAAAAAGAAATTAAAAATAGATATTGGGAAAATTAAACAAACCATAAAATCATTAAGTGTTTAGAGAAGTAATCTGTTTTTATGTATGTCACATGATTTATCAAATTTGAACACTTATCGTACGCCATGCAAGACTTTCAGATTTTAGATGCTGTTATTTATCCTTTTTATCGTTTGAAACGTGTAAGAAAATTAGAAATCGCTTACATCTTTCCAATTGTCAACTTCCCATTTCTCAGCAATAACATACCTTCTGCCCCGTCGTGTGGCGTTTACATATGCCAGTTAATACGTTATGCCTATGCATGTTCACAGGGGTGTGACCCTTGCTTAAAAATTGCTCGAAAAGAGTTACGAGGAAGAATCGACACTACATAAGTTTTACTGTCACCACCACGAATTGGTTGACCGATACAATGTGTTGGTGTCTCAACTCACTAGCGACATGTTATCGCAATTTTGAATCATTAGATACCAGTAAAGTCGTCTGATATGTAATTCTACCTAGTGTATACTATTCCCGCTTATGGCATTTAGACCGAGTGTGAATTCACTTGACGGCTGTCAATGCACCCGGTCTCGCTCTTTTTGCAGTTCATGCAAGACCTTAGTTTTTGTTTCTTACCTTGATTTGTCTCTTTTTAATCGATTGACGAGACTTGAACATCGGTAAACTACGGTCGCCCTAATTTACAACTTAAATATAGTCTTAACACACGACTGTTGTCTTTCTTCTCGTCGACTGGTAATGTTTTAATTGTCTTTTTGTATTTTGTATCTCTTCTCCTTTTTATTTGACGCTTTTGCTTTATAGGAACATTGCCACTTTAACACAAATCTCCGAGTTGTAACATTTTTTACAATAACACAGAGCGTTTTTTTTTTTTATTATCCTGAGAGAGAAACAAATAATTTACCAAAACAACAGCTTTTAATAGTTAATATTTTCGAAAGTTTGCGAGTTTGAATGTTTAATGGTATTAATAATGATACACCTCTATATTTATGTATACTATTTACTTCCTGACTTTATAAAAATAAGGAGATGTGGTATGATTGCCAATGAGACAACTCTCCACCAAAGTTAAAATGAAGTGGATGTAAGCAATTATAGGCAACCGTACGACCTTCAACAATGAGAAAAAACCCATACCGTATGGTCGGCTATAAAAGGCCCCGAGATGAAAAATATGAAACAATTCCATTGAGAAAACTAACGGCCTAATTTATAACAAAACAATTTACAAAAAAACAAATATGACAGACATGAACCAACGACAACCACTGAACTACAGGCTTCTGACTTGGGACAGGCACATAAAGAATGTGGCGGGGTTAAACATGTTTGTGAGCGCTCAAACCTCCCCCTAACCTGGGATAGTGGTGTAACAGTACAACATAAAAACAAATTATTAGCTGTTTTGCATATGTTACCCGTCATATATATCAACTAACCATCGAATTTGAGAATAATCGCCTAGTATTGGAATATTTCAATAGCTTTCTTTATCAATGGGAATATTTCAAAGTTATGACCAAACGGAAATAATATTATTTTTAAACTAAATACTAGAGTACTTTTCGCAGTCGAAATTTCTACATTCAATTAAGGTCTGGGTAGAATTATGACTTACTTTAGCATTTAACATAAATCCAAATTTTGATGTATTCCCAAAAAATAATTTAAAAAAAATCTTTTTAAAGTAACTCTTGTGTGTTTTTCGGGGGTTTTTTTCTCAGCAAAACGCTAAATTTAAGTAATTTCGAGTTACTTCCCTTAGCCTTCATTTCTATTCTTACATAAAAATTTAGCTGCAAGTGTCATTCATAGTAACCGGTAATGTCGGATGAACTAAGATAGGAATAAAACTCCTGAAAAAGCTGAATTATGTCCCTTGGGAGTATTAATTTCCAACAAAAGTCCTTGCAAACAGTAGAAAATGAAAAATTATATATGCCTGATATAATAAAAGATAGAAACTACAAAATGAAGCACTATTGAAATATTTGTGCATGAATTGCAAAGAATGTGAACAATTCTTTACACAGGAGAATATAAATTTATCTAAATTTAGCCTCAAGTGGGCCTCTTTTTTCTTAGCTGGACAATTTTAACACTGAAAATGCTTCTAGTATGACTAAATATTGCCTTACTCCATAAACAGTACAAACTTAACCAGAACATTTCCCGTTTTAATAGATTATGGCTAGAGAAATACCCCAGTGATAAATTTAAGGAATTACACAGCAAAGAAGGCAAATATCTCAGTTATAAATATTTGTCACGACTTGAATTCTGGTGTTTCCAAATACAAAAGAACTATAGTTTGGTGCATTTTATACAATAGAGTTAATATTGAAATCCTAGAATAAAGATTTATATCAGTACCCATCAATTTTACTTATTATGATGAATCAGAACTTTTCTCAACACAGCATTGTTCTCAGTGAAAATTTCTATTTTTGTGATAAAAATCAAATGTACTAATCAAAAGCTTCCAAAAGTATAACATATCTGAAGTTATTTTGATTTCCTTGCTATCTTCAGTATAGGGAAAACGGTACTATTTATTCTGCCATATGCGGCAATACTAACATATTCTAAATTTACCACTTTTTATAATAAAACCTGGATAAAATAGTTATGTTTGGTGTTAGTACTTTATTATTCTGTTTTAAAATTGAAGCCAAATAGTATCATGACCAACTTCCAACGGAGTTTGTTTATGTTATCCATGCCCACTGTCATTTTACACCAAATTATGAAATTTTGGAAATCTTTTCGAATAATTTCTAGAAAATATTTCAATAGGTTTCAAAATTTGTATTGTAAATATACACACTGCAGTTATTCATAGATAAATAAAAAAAAATATATTGTACCCTTACATCCAATCACAGCGCTCTAAGTTGACTTTCTTCAAAAAATAAAATCTTTATAATATTGAAATATATACATTTGAGTTTAAATATCATCTCTGTATTATTGAATGTTGTGCATTTAGTTAAAAAATATCGTGTTTCCATATGTGTGTTTTATTTTTTCAGCGGGCAAGGACTTTTTTCATTAATTGAAGCGGGGCAAGAACATTTTTATAATAAATATTGGCGGGGCATAAAGTTTTTTTTTTTAAATATTTGCCGTACACCGGCCCCACCCTCAGATAAATATTGCACAGTCCCTAACATAGGAATAGACTCAACCGGTAAGTAAACTAAGTTAGGAGTAGGCTCAACCGCGATCTATTTTAGTTGAAAAAAGCTAGGAATATGACTTATGCGGCAAAGTCAATTGAACAAAGTTAGAGGTAAGAAATGTTAGGTAAGCGAAGCTCGAAATATGACTTATGCGGCAATGTAAATTAAACAAAGTTAGGGGTAAGGCTCAACCAAAAATGTAAGTTAAATAAAGCTAGGAATATGACTCGCGCGGTACGCGGTAGTGACACGCGAACAAAGCTTGGAATAAAGCTTACGAGTTACTGTTAGAGGAAGAAAGCTAGGAATATACCTAAACTTAAAATAACAACACTAGGAATAAAAATCAAGCGGTAATGTTAGATGAACGACGTTAGGAATAAGAATCAAGCAGTAATGGTAGATGAACGAAGTTAGAAATAAGAATCGAGCGGTAATGTTAGATGAACAAAGTTAGGAATAAGAGTCGAGCGGTAATGGAAGACGAACAAAGTTAAGAATAAGAATCAAGCGGTAATGTTAGATGGACGAAGTTAGGAATAAGAATCAAGCGGTAATGTTAGATGAACGAAGTTAGGAATAAGAATCAAGCGGTAATGTTGGATGAACGAAGTTGGGAATAAGAATCAAGCGGTAACGTTAGATGAACAAAGTTAGGAATAAGAATCAAGCGGTAATGTTAGATGAACAAAGTTAGGATTAAGAACCAAGCGGTAATGTTAGATGAACAAAGTTAGGAATAAGAATCAAGCGGTAATGTTAGATGAAAAAAAAGACTCATGTCGGGCGTGATTTCACATTAGCAATAAAGATAAATATACCAACCTTCATATACAAGAGCTGCAGTTGATGGGCATGATGTTTTACCCCATCTGGTGTATGTATTTCCCGATCCGGATTTACCTAAAAATAAACACCATTTATAATAAATAACACATTTAATACAGTTAACTGGTATTATATGTTTCAATATGCTTGTAACTCATTCTAGATTGTGTGAAAATAGAAAAGAGCACGTTAGAATAAAATAAACGGAGATAAATACATTGTACCATTATATGTGACTCTTTGTCCGAGAACCGTGTATATTTATATAGTTATAAAAGCGGGCAGCAAGATTTTTTTATGAAACTTTTTCTCCAAATTTTATTGGATTTTTCTTATCTAAATAATAATAAAAATACAGGCTTCTACCACTACATATTTAATTCAACAGATATGTAATGTCTTCCTTTGTTTCTTTCATTCCTGTTATTTTTGCAATAGTTAATAAAACTATTTTAGTATCTTACAGTACATTTCCCAATACCAGATGAATATCAGATGTTGAGATTGGTTTTACTCGTGAGGTTCGTGTTGCTCAGTCTTTGGTTTTCTATGCTGTGTTTTGTGTACAGTTGTTTGTCTTTTGGTTTTTTTTTTTTTTTTTTTGCCATAACGTTGTCAGTTTATTTTCCACTTACGAGTTTGAATGTCCTTTTTGTATCTTTCGCCTCTATTTTGTAAAGTTTGTTCATTATTCGAATCATCTGTTTGGACAATGTGTCTTTAAATACAAGAAAATCGCCTTGACGATTATCAGATACAAATTTAAGGCATCTACAAAAATTGAACGATGAAAAAGCCATATGTATGTTACCACTGCGTATGCCTTGTGAGAAATCATACCTTGTCCGCCTTCGACTTTCTCATATAATTCACTGAGAGCAGTTTGAATCTGTTTAAATCTGTGATCAATGTTATCATTTTTTCTCTCTTCTTGTTTCTTGAATTCATCTAAGACTTGAAGTTGATATTTGATGTTATCAATCTGATCCTTTATATCTCCCCCTGAACTGGTACCACCTGTTGGTGCATTGTCCTCTATAGCCTCATAAACCTCATTCAATGCATCTTGGATTGCTTTGATAAGTGCGGCATTCTGGGTATCTTTTTGTAGCTGTTTATCAAGATAGTCTGGCGCCCACGTTGGTTCTCTCCCTTTGTCAACGAGGTTTTTAAGATAGTCTGTCCACCAATCACAATGACAGGACCCAATATATAGGAACAGTAGAACAATGGACGTGACTTTCGCCATTCTTTCACGATTGATTATTTATACCTATAATGTTAAATGGAATTATTTGAATTTTTAGATATTGGTCCGTGTTCCAAAAACAGATACTTTGCTAAAATACAAAAGTTCCTGTTCAGATGGATTGATAAAGTCTGGACATTTCTGTGATTCCATCTTATTATATAAAAGTTTTACTGAATGCATGCATTTCATATGTACATGCAAGTGTATGTGAATACCAGTATAATATACAATTTACACTGTACAACTTTTATTATGGTTTCCTGCATCATTCCTTATAATCAACAAATTTGTTCAACCTACAAAACAGTTTGCGATCATCTAGGATTTCGAATCCAGATAATTTTATCCTTTTCATTCATACTACTGGACTTTCAAAAACTTTTCTTATAAAAATACATAACAAGATTTGGTATGATGCCAATGAGACAACTGTCCATTGAAGACCAAATGACAAAGATGTAGATAATTGCAGGCACCATATTGCTTTCAACAATGAGCAAACCATACCGCATAGTAAGCTTTAAAAGGCCCGGGTTAATAAAATGTGAAACAAACAAAAAACCAAAATAATACAAATAGTACAAATGTTATAAAATCCTTGTTATTTTTTCATAGGTTTTGAAAGAAAAAAGGTACCAATGTTAGATTCATTTCCCGCCAAATTTTCTATAGCGTATGTCTCAAAAACAAGGACACGGAGCGTTCATTTTTTTCTGCTTTTTGGGTTCTGTTATTTATAATTTATCAATTAATAACTGTCTTTTAAAAAGTTTCTTACTTTTTGTGCATGTTTGAAATTGAAAATATCTAAAAAATAATAATAATAATATTGTTTCATTTCAACCTTTAAAATATCTACATGTTAAGCCACTAACCTTCTTATGTCACTGAAGTCGTAAACTTGCAAAATTATAAAACACTAGTAGGATGCATTTATCATTTATACTAAGCTAATGCTACCTCAAAAATGCTGTTTTACTCTATTCATAAGTTAGTGAGTATCCTGTTGACATCCCGGTACACTCAGCAGAACAATGTTATCACTAACTAAAGGCAACTTTATATTCAGCAGTTTCCGATCGATCACGTTTAAAAGATAACTACAACCAAAGCCTTCATTGTTCCACCATAGTACATTAATTATAAAAAATATATAATGAAAATAATGGACCTTTATATTTATTCAAATGATTAATGTACTTTATTGACTTCTATCTATTTTTACTAGAACACAAAGGAGTAGTCAAAAATTAAAGTTAAAAAAAATATATGACCAGTAACAGAGAAAATCCTTTGTTCGTCAGAAGTATGATGGTTCCGGTATAGTGATATGCAGCGACGGATTTGTCTACCCTTCAAGAGCAGCTCGTTGTTTTTCTAATCTAAACATATTTTTATTTAAACGAACGATAGGTGCGCAGTTGAAAGATTTTGCCTTGATCATCGAAAATAGAATGCACCACAACAGAGAAAATTTTCTGTTTAACCCTTTTTCTTAAATTGATTAATAAAAAGCTAGGCTTTTTGAGTTATAAGCATTATTAGAAATATAACCAAGATTCAAATATCTCAACAAATATTGAATTAAGCCGAACATTGTCATTATCTTATTCAGCTGAAACCTTTGAACGTTTAGCCAATATAACGTTAGATTTTGCATTTTGTTTAGTTAAATGTGTTCATTATTTAATTAATATAAAATAAGGAGATTTGGTATGATTGACAGTTGTTGCATTGCAATTTAAAGCAGGCCTTTGCTTAACTCTTTTGAATGTTAAAACCACAATAGCACGCACTTGGAATAATAGACGCTAAAGAATACATCAATTGCAATAATGTCTTTATACCTTTGTTATGAAATTCTTCCATAGCACAGGTAAAGGAATCAGATAAGGAAATGATAGGGGAACTACTGAATGACAAAATCCTGGCAATTGACAGGCATGTTAAAAATTTGGTAGTGTTAAACATGCTGAAGAGCGTTCAACCCTCCCCTAACATACGCCAGTGGTCTAAAAAGAGAGCGTTCAACCCTTCCCTAACATACGCCAGTGGTGTAAAAAGACAGCGTTCAACCCTCCCCTAACATACGCCAGTGGTGTAAAAAGAGAGCGTTCAACCCTCCCCTAACATACGCCAGTGGTGTTAAAAGACAGCGTTCAACCCTCCCCTTACATACGCCAGTGGTGTAAAAAGACAGCGTTCAACCCTTCCCTAATATACGTCAGTGGTGTAAAAAGAGAGCGTTCAACCCTCCCCTAACATACGTCAGTGGTTTAAAAAGACAGCGTTCAATACTCCCCTAACATACGTCAGTGGTGTAAAAGAGAGCGTTCAACCCTCCCTAACATACGACAGTGGTGTAAAAGAGAGCGTTCAACCCTCCCTAACATACGTCAGTGGTGTAAAAGAGAGCGTTCAACCTCCCTAACATACGACAGTGGTGTAAAAGAGAGCGTTCAACCCTCCCTAACATACGTCAGTGGTGTAAAAGAGAGCGTTCAACCCTCCCTAACATACGACAGTGGTGTAAAAAGAGAGCGTTCAACCCTCCCCTAACATACGTCAGTGGTTTAAAAAGACAGCGTTCAACACTCCCCTAACATACGTCAGTGGTGTAAAAAGAGAGCGTTCAACCCTCCCCTAACATACGACAGTGGTGTAAAAGAGCGTTCAACCCTCCCTAACATACGTCAGTGGTGTAAAAGAGAGCGTTCAACCCTCCCTAACATACGACAGTGGTGTAAAAGAGAGCGTTCAACCCTCCCTAACATACGTCAGTGGTGTAAAAGAGAGCGTTCAACACTCCCCTAACATACGTCAGTGGTGTAAAAAGAGAGCGTTCAACCCTCCCCTAACATACGTCAGTGGTGTAAACAGACAACACAAGAACAAACAAAACATCAGTTGGAAAGGATCATATTGGTACTTAGCACAAATTCAAATCAAACAAATATTCTGAAATAAAATATAGCTCTGTTTATATATTATATCTCGTTTAGTTTAACAAATGAAACTACGTACCCCGTTTCTGAGTACCTTGGATTTCAGACTTACACTATTATGCTAAGTAAATAAATAAGATGTGGTATGATTCCCAATGAAACATAACAGACAGCCACTAACGACTATTCTTTGTAGTTCAGACTACAAACGACCGTTTCTTTTTAATTTTAGAAATCATTTTAGGAAAACGATTCTAATATCAGGGTAGATCTTCGCAAATTTTTCTGTACAGGTATACTCCATGTAAATGAATATCCTTTTGGATTTTGAGGGCGACACTAAAAACAATCTGCTAATTCAAGGAATTCCCACAATATTTTATATATATTTTTAGTTAATTAAAGGAACATCCAGAACTATACATACAATATTGTTTATTGTTTCAAAAAGTTTGGTGTTTCTTGAACTTAGTTATGATTTTGAGGTGGACCAAAAACCATAAAATGACATTCATGTACAAGTAGGATATGAAAAACAACATAATCCACAAGAAGGCTCGTAAATAAAAAAAAAAGAAAAGGAAATATTAACAACATAATGATCATAACAGTGTAAACATTAACCGTTAGATTAATTAGGTGCTGAAATAAATGAAAATTGCAGCAATGCACACGATAACCATTGTACATTCTTTTATAGAAAGCGCTTTAATGTGTATGCTTACTATAGCGGTTTTGTCGTTTTTATCAAAAAAGCTATCCCGTATCCTTTTCCCAATACTCATATATAGGAATTTTATTCTTGAGGAAGCATGTATTCAATGTAAAAACTTCCTTTATATTTAAAGTACGAACAGTTTATTTGGTTGATGTCCAGTGAGTCTGAAAATGTTAATATATCAGTGTCAAGATTTATTAGAACCTGTTTTGATATGAAGAGAAAATTTGCATTCCATTGACTAAATGTACATGTAGTAGCGATGTAGTTTATGTTTTATGTATTACAAAGGATTAATATTCTATTTATTTATGTTTAAACACCATCTTGTATGGAGGATAGTTATTTATTCATTTATGTTCAATGAAATATATCTTAAAAATTACTGTATGATTAATACTATATATATATATATATGTGTGTGTGTGTGTATATAAACAAGTCTAAATTGAAAACAACGTTCAAACCTATGATTGCGTTGGATAAAAACTGCAATTTTCATACGTGTGCATGCAAAACAAATTTCTTGGTAGATGGGTCTAAATACAGCACGTATAAAGATATAAGAAGATGTGGTATGAGTGCCAATGAGACAACTCTCCATCCAAGTCACAATTTGTAAAAGTAAACCATTATAAGTCAAAGTACGGTCTTCAACACGGAGCCTTGGCCCACACCGAACAGCAAGCTATAAAGGGCCCCAAAAATGACTAGTATAAAACCATTCAAACAGGAAAACCAACGGTCTAATCTACATGTATATAAAAAAACGAGAAACGAGAAACACTTATGAACCACATCAACAAACGACAACCACTGACATCAGGTTCCTGACTTAGGACAGGTGCAAACAAATGCAGCGGGTTTAAACGTTTTGATAGGCGCCAATCTTCACCCTATCTGAAACAATAGTGTAACATCACAACATAGAAAGACACACTATAAAATATCAATTGAAATGGCTTAACTTAATCAAAAGACATATTAACAAAAACAAGTGAACATATTACACTGAATGAATAAATTTGATCTATGACACAATGTAAATACAAAATTAATAAAAAAAAAAGGGAGTTAGATGTAAAACAATATCAGAAAGACAACCATAACCTTGGACAAAATGCCGCCAAGTAAAATAACGTACACAGGTAAATAAAAATAATTTTGTTGTAAGATAAACATGGAGTACGGAAATAATTTTTACAAAATAGATAATTTTGTTGTTCCTAGTACGAGAACAAAAGTGAAAATTTATCGTCATACTAAACACTTATCAAAGGTGGTATATATTAAAAATAGTGAGACTAGATAT
The DNA here is from genome assembly GCA_017311375.1 of Mytilus coruscus. NCBI lineage: Eukaryota > Metazoa > Mollusca > Bivalvia > Mytilida > Mytilidae > Mytilus > Mytilus coruscus. The sequence goes on from CM029607.1 coordinate 74,454,107, forward strand.
AACACCGAATAAGTAAACATTAAATAACAAAAATACATTACAAATTGTATGAACAGGAAAAATTAACAAGTCTAAATTGAAAACAACGTTCAAACCTATGATTGCGTTGGATAAAAACCGCAATTTTCATAAAGTAAAGTAAAGAGTACTCGCAGTTACTGAAAGCTAGTTAAAAGCAAAAAACAATTAATAATAAAAAATCATGCATCAGAGACTAAAATCAACTAAAACACATCCCAGGGATTTAGTGGTTTAACGTCATGGACAGTCAAAGAAGACTTGACTTGTGCAATGCCAAAATAAAAGTATCGACAGGTAGTAGGATAGTTATAGGAGTTAACCTGTTAATAAATATGTATAATGTAATATATAGAGAGTAATCTCTATATAGAAAATGAACGTGGGTGTGTATTCATACATCCCAAAAAACCGTTTAAAAAGAATACAAATTTAGTTATGTTTTAATTTGCTGATGACAAAATCGATATTAGTGCCAATGTAAACTATATTCAAAGATCTAACTACAACATTGGTAAGATAACCTTTACTAATAAGTTTGTTTAACGGTTCGACGAGTTCACACGTATCACATAGTGATTTCCGCGCTTTTAGTACAATATTACCATAAACTTTAGGATGTGAAATACCGTTTTTAATAAGTTTTCTACAGGTACAGCTAAATTTACTAATCAAATCTTTGTATCTATGAAAGAATTTAGTAAAAGTTTTAAGCAATTTATGGTAACGAAATCCCTGACTTAATAATTTACCAGTGATGCATTGATTACGTTCGTTAAAATCTATGACATCACTACACACACGGGCATAACGTACGAGTTGGGATATATAAACACCGTATGACGGAGCCAAAGGAACATCGCCGTCTAAAAAGCCAAAATTAACAATAGGGAATGAAAAATCGTCTCTTTTGTCGTAAATTTTAGTATGGAGTTTCCCTTTAAAAATTGAAATGTCCAAATCTAGAAAAGGACAATTACTGCTGTTTATGTTAGATTTATTTAAAGTAAGTTCCTTTGGGTAATTTTCGGTAGTATATTTAGAGAACTTTGGATTATTTAACGAAAAAATATCGTCAAGATAACGGTAGGTATTGTTGAATGTATCAACCAAATGTAACAATGACGTGTCTTTACTGAGTTTGGTCATTAACTGAGATTCATAGCAATACAGGAATAAATCTGCTATTAAAGGGGCGCAGTTAGTGTATATTCTCGGAAACGGGCCATTTAATTGGATTTAATAAAGTATTCGTTTTCGTATTCGCATTCGTAGTCAAATCCTTCGGTGAATCTAGCAATATATGTCAGCAATGCATCATAAAAATTAATCCGGGAATTTCCTTCGGTGAATTTCATAATAAATCTCAGCAATTCATCATCAAGTAAAGCGTCTCTGGGATTTTGTATAGCTCAAGTATCAAGAAAAATATTACTCTATATGCAAATACACGTTCATATTCTTGGATTGAAATTAATAATGAACTGTAGTCTATCCAATCACCCTTTAATTCATATTTTCTGGGTTATTTCATCTAAGAACGATAAATATTTCCGATTGCTACTAATCATTTTTTTTTTTACAAACCTTAAATTATCATCTGTACTTACAATTTCCCTTGAACCTTTCCTCTCCACCTAGCTTGACAAAGTAAAATAACTTGCAATGCTGTGTTTTTTAAATCTTATAAATCAGTAATATGCAAATTATGCGGACGTTTTGATTCGTAGTTTAAATTTACCCTTTCACCTTGTTCATGCAAATTTTTTCGTGTGACGAAACTTATACCGTAGATTTCATTTAAAGAAATGGTTAGATTTTAGTATTCTATTTACCTGTGTAATATTTATTGTACTTTTCTTCTTGTCATTAATGAAATAATGACGCTATTAAAATTTGCAGGTACAACACCGATGTCTCTACAAATATCTGATTAAAAACAAGATTGAAATTATCCAGATCGCATAAACTGTATGCAGGACAATCTACTGGGTAAACATCCACTGCCTGGTAAGTATCACTCTACAAACCATACTCCAAGTTTATATCCAGTAGTAAGCGTCATAACGAGAACAATGCCAGTGTCACAGCAAGTACATTACCAAAACCAGTGGCATACCATCCTCTAATGTCATATCCAGTAACAAGTGTCACAGCAAGTACAATGTCAAAACCAGTGTCATACCATCCTCTAATGTCATATCCTGTAACAAGTGTCACAACAAGACAATGTAAAAACCAGTGTCATACCATCCTCTAAGTTCATATCCAGTAACAAGTGTCACAACAAGACAATGTAAAAACCAGTGTCATACCATCCTCTAATGTCATATCCAGTCACCAGTGTCACAGCAAGTACAATGCCAAAACCAGTGTCATAACATCCTGTAAGTTCATATCCAGTAACAAGTGTCACAGCGAGACAATATAAAAACCAGTGTCATACCATCCTCTAAGTTCATATCCAGTAACAAATGTCACAATAAGTATAATGCCAAAACAAGTGTCATACCATCCTCTAATGTCATATCCAGTAACAAGTGTCACAGCAAGTACAATGTAAAAACCAGTGTCATACCATCCTCTAAGTTCATATCCAGTAACAAGTGTCACAGAAAGTACAATGTCAAAACCAGTGTCATACCATCCTCTTATGTCAAATCCTGTAACAAGTGTCACAGCAAGTACAATGCCAAAACCAGTGTCATACCATCCTCTAAGTTCATATCCAGTAACAAGTGTCACAGCGAGACAATATAAAAACCAGTGTCATACCATCCTCTAAGTTCATATCCAGTAACAAATGTCACAATAAGTACAATGCCAAAACCAGTGTCACACCATCCTCTAAGTTCATATCCAGTAACAGGTGTTACAGCAAGACAATGTGAAACCCAATGTCATGCCATCCTCTTATGTCATATCCAGCAACAAGTGTCACAGAAAGTACAATGTCAAAACCAGTGTCATACCATCCTCTTGTGTCAAATCCTGTAACAAGTGTCACAACAGGTACAATGCCAAAACCAGTGTCATACCATCCTCTAAGTTCATATCCAGTAACAAGTGTCACAACAAGACAACGTAAAAACCAGTGTCATACCATCCTCTAATGGCATATCCAGTAACAAGTGTCACAACAAGACAATGTAAAAACCAGTGTCATACCATCCTCTAATGTCATATCCAGTTACCAGTGTCACAGCAAGTACAATGCCAAAACCATTGTCATACCATCTTCTAAGTTCATATCCAGTAACAAGTGTCACAGCAAGACAATGTTAAAACCAGTGTCTTACCATCCTCTAAGTTCATATCCAGTAACAAGTGTCACAACAAGTACCATGCCAAAACCAGTGTCATACCATCCTCTAAGTTCGTATCCAGTAACAAGTGTCACAGCAAGACAATGTAAAAACCAGTTTCAAGCCATCCTCTAATGTCATATCCAGTAACAAGTGTCACAGAAAGTACAATGCCAAAACCAGTGTCATACCAACTTCTTATGTCAAATCCTGTAACAAGTGTCACAGCAAGTACAATGCCAAAACCAGTGGCATACCATCCTCTAAGTTCATATCCAGTAACAAGTGTCACAGCAAGTACAATGCCAAAACCAGTGTCATACCATCCTCTAAGTTCATATCCAGTAACAAGTGTCACAGCAAGACAATGTAAAATCCAGTGTCATACCATCCCCTAATGTCATATCAAGTAACAAGTGTCACAGCAAGTACAATGCCAAAACCAGTGTCATACCATCTTCTAGGTTCATATTCAGTAACAACTGTCACATCAAGATAATGTAAAAACCAGTGTCATACCATCCTCTTTGTTCATATCCAGTAATAAGTGTCACAACACGTACAATGCCAAAACCAGTGTCATACCATCCTCTAAGTTCGTATCCAGTAACAAGTGTAACAGCAAGACAATGTAAAACCAGTGTCAGGCCATCCTCTAATGGCATATCCAGTAACAAGTATCACAGAAAGTACAATGCCAAAACCAGTGTCATACCCTCCCTTAAGTTAATATCCAGTAACAAGTGTCACAACAAGACAATGTAAACACCAGTTTCATACAATCCTCTAATGTCATATCCACTAACAAGTGTCACAACAAGACAATGTAAAACCAGTGTCATACTATCCTCTAAGTGCATATTCAGTAACAAGTGTCACAACAAGACAATGTAAAAACCAGTGTCATATCATCCTCTAAGTTCATATCCAGTAACAAGTGTCACAACAAGACAACGTAAAAACCAGTGTCATACCATCCTCTAATGGCATATCCAGTAACAAGTGTCACAACAAGACAATGTAAAAACCAGTGTCATACCATCCTCTAATGTCATATCAAGTTACCAGTGTCACAGCAAGTACAATGCCAAAACCAGTGTCATACCATGTTCTAAGTTCATATCCAGTAACAAGTGTCACAGCAAGACAATGTAAAACAAGTGTCATACCATCCTCTAAGTTCATATCCAGTAACAAGTGTCACAACAAGACAATGTAAAACAAGTGTCATACCATCCTCTTATGTCATATCCAGTTACCAGTGTCACAGCAAATACAATGCCAAAACTAGTGTCATACCATCTTCTAAGTTCATATCCAGTAACAAGTGTCACAGCAAGACAATGTTAAAACCAGTGTCTTACCATCCTCTAAGTTCATATCCAGTAACAAGTGTCACAACAAGTACCATGCCAAAACCAGTGTCATACCATCCTCTAAGTTCGTATCCAGTAACAAGTGTCACAGCAAGACAATGTAAAACCAGTTTCAAGCCATCCTCTAATGTCTTATCCAGTAACAAGTGTCACAGAAAGTACAATGCCAAAACCAGTGTCATACCAACTCCTTATGTCAAATTCTGTAACAAGTGTCACAGCAAGTACAATGCCAAAACCAGTGGCATACCATCCTCTAAGTTCATATCCAGTAACAAGTGTCACAGCAAGTACAATGCCAAAACCAGTGTCATACCATCCCCTAATGTCATATCAAGTAACAAGTGTCACAGCAAGTACAATGCCAAAACCAGTGTCATACCATCTTCTAGGTTCATATCCAGTAACAAGTGTCACAGCAAGTACAATGCCAAAACCAGTGTCATACCATCCTCTAAGTTCATATCCAGTAACAAGTGTCACAGCAAGTACAATGCCAAAACCAGTGTCATACCATCCTCTAAGTTCATATCCAGTAACAAGTGTCACAGCAAGACAATGTAAAATCCAGTGTCATACCATCCCCTAATGTCATATCAAGTAACAAGTGTCACAGCAAGTACAATGCCAAAACCAGTGTAATACCATCTTCTAGGTTCATATCCAGTAACAACTGTCACATCAAGATAATGTAAAAACCAGTGTCATACCATCCTCTTTGTTCATATCCAGTAATAAGTGTCACAACACGTACAATGCCAAAACCAGTGTCATACCATCCTCTAAGTTCGTATCCAGTAACAAGTGTAACAGCAAGACAATGTAAAAACCAGTGTCAGGCCATCCTCTAATGGCATATCCAGTAACAAGTATCACAGAAAGTACAATGCCAAAACCAGTGTCATACCCTCCCTTAAGTTAATATCCAGTAACAAGTGTCACAACAAGACAATGTAAACACCAGTTTCATACAATCCTCTAATGTCATATCCACTAACAAGTGTCACAACAAGACAATGTAAAAACCAGTGTCATACTATCCTCTAAGTGCATATTCAGTAACAAGTGTCACAACAAGACAATGTAAAAACCAGTGTCATATCATCCTCTAAGTTCATATCCAGTAACAAGTGTCACAACAAGACAACGTAAAAACCAGTGTCATACCATCCTCTAATGGCATATCCAGTAACAAGTGTCACAACAAGACAATGTAAAAACCAGTGTCATACCATCCTCTAATGTCATATCAAGTTACCAGTGTCACAGCAAGTACAATGCCAAAACCAGTGTCATACCATGTTCTAAGTTCATATCCAGTAACAAGTGTCACAGCAAGACAATGTAAAAACAAGTGTCATACCATCCTCTAAGTTCATATCCAGTAACAAGTGTCACAACAAGACAATGTAAAAACAAGTGTCATACCATCCTCTTATGTCATATCCAGTTACCAGTGTCACAGCAAATACAATGCCAAAACTAGTGTCATACCATCTTCTAAGTTCATATCCAGTAACAAGTGTCACAGCAAGACAATGTTAAAACCAGTGTCTTACCATCCTCTAAGTTCATATCCAGTAACAAGTGTCACAACAAGTACCATGCCAAAACCAGTGTCATACCATCCTCTAAGTTCGTATCCAGTAACAAGTGTCACAGCAAGACAATGTAAAACCAGTTTCAAGCCATCCTCTAATGTCTTATCCAGTAACAAGTGTCACAGAAAGTACAATGCCAAAACCAGTGTCATACCAACTCCTTATGTCAAATTCTGTAACAAGTGTCACAGCAAGTACAATGCCAAAACCAGTGGCATACCATCCTCTAAGTTCATATCCAGGAACAAGTGTCAGAGCAAGTACAATGCCAAAACCAGTGTCATACCATCCTCTAAGTTCATATCCAGTAACAAGTGTCACAGCAAGTACAATGCCAAAACCAGTGTCATACCATCTTCTAGGTTCATATCCAGTAACAAGTGTCACAGCAAGTACAATGCCAAAACCAGTGTCATACCATCCTCTAAGTTCATATCCAGTAACAAGTGTCACAGCAAGTACAATGCCAAAACCAGTGTCATACCATCTTCTAGGTTCATATCCAGTAACAAGTGTAACAGCAAGACAATGTTAAAACCAGTGTCAGGCCATCCTCTAATGTCATATCCAGGAACAAGTCTCACAGAAAGTACAATGCCAAAACCAGTGTCATACCATCCTTTAAGTTCATATACAGTAACAAGTGTCACAGCAAGTACAATGCCAAAACCAGTGTCATACCATCCCTTAAGTTCATATCCAGTAACAAGTGTCACAACAAGACAATGTAAAAACCAGTGTCATACCATCCTCTAAGTTCATATCCAGTAACAAGTGTCACAACAAGACAATGTAAACACCAGTTTCATACAATCCTCTAATGTCATATCCACTAACAAGTGTCACAACAAGACAATGTAAAAACCAGTGTCATACTATCCTCTAAGTGCATATTCAGTAACAAGTGTCACAACAAGACAATGTAAAAACCAGTGTCATATCATCCTCTAAGTTCATATCCAGTAACAAGTGTCACAACAAGACAACGTAAAAACCAGTGTCATACCATCCTCTAATGGCATATCCAGTAACAAGTGTCACAACAAGACAATGTAAAAACCAGTGTCATACCATCCTCTAATGTCATATCAAGTTACCAGTGTCACAGCAAGTACAATGCCAAAACCAGTGTCATACCATCCTCTAAGTTCATATCCAGTAACAAGTGTCACAGCAAGACAATGTAAAATCCAGTGTCATACCATCCCCTAATGTCATATCAAGTAACAAGTGTCACAGCAAGTACAATGCCAAAACCAGTGTCATACCATCTTCTAGGTTCATATTCAGTAACAACTGTCACATCAAGATAATGTAAAAACCAGTGTCATACCATCCTCTTTGTTCATATCCAGTAATAAGTGTCACAACACGTACAATGCCAAAACCAGTGTCATACCATCCTCTAAGTTCGTATCCAGTAACAAGTGTAACAGCAAGACAATGTAAAAACCAGTGTCAGGCCATCCTCTAATGGCATATCCAGTAACAAGTATCACAGAAAGTACAATGCCAAAACCAGTGTCATACCATCCTCTAAGTTCATATCCAGTAACAAGTGTCACAGCAAGTACAATGCCAAAACCAGTGTCATACCCTCCCTTAAGTTAATATCCAGTAACAAGTGTCACAACAAGACAATGTAAACACCAGTTTCATACAATCCTCTAATGTCATATCCACTAACAAGTGTCACAACAAGACAATGTAAAAACCAGTGTCATACTATCCTCTAAGTGCATATTCAGTAACAAGTGTCACAACAAGACAATGTAAAAACCAGTGTCATATCATCCTCTAAGTTCATATCCAGTAACAAGTGTCACAACAAGACAACGTAAAAACCAGTGTCATACCATCCTCTAATGGCATATCCAGTAACAAGTGTCACAACAAGACAATGTAAAAACCAGTGTCATACCATCCTCTAATGTCATATCAAGTTACCAGTGTCACAGCAAGTACAATGCCAAAACCAGTGTCATACCATGTTCTAAGTTCATATCCAGTAACAAGTGTCACAGCAAGACAATGTAAAAACAAGTGTCATACCATCCTCTAAGTTCATATCCAGTAACAAGTGTCACAACAAGACAATGTAAAAACAAGTGTCATACCATCCTCTTATGTCATATCCAGTTACCAGTGTCACAGCAAATACAATGCCAAAACTAGTGTCATACCATCTTCTAAGTTCATATCCAGTAACAAGTGTCACAGCAAGACAATGTTAAAACCAGTGTCTTACCATCCTCTAAGTTCATATCCAGTAACAAGTGTCACAACAAGTACCATGCCAAAACCAGTGTCATACCATCCTCTAAGTTCGTATCCAGTAACAAGTGTCACAGCAAGACAATGTAAAAACCAGTTTCAAGCCATCCTCTAATGTCATATCCAGTAACAAGTGTCACAGAAAGTACAATGCCAAAACCAGTGTCATACCAACTCCTTATGTCAAATCCTGTAACAAGTGTCACAGCAAGTACAATGCCAAAACCAGTGGCATACCATCCTCTAAGTTCATATCCAGTAACAAGTGTCACAGCAAGTACAATGCCAAAACCAGTGTCATACCATCCTCTAAGTTCATATCCAGTAACAAGTGTCACAGCAAGTACAATGCCAAAACCAGTGTCATACCATCTTCTAGGTTCATATCCAGTAACAACTGTCACATCAAGATAATGTAAAAACCAGTGTCATATCATCCTCTTTGTTCATATCCAGTAATAAGTGTCACAACAAGTACAATGCCAAAACCAGTGTCATACCATCCTCTAAGTTCGTATCCAGTAACAAGTGTAACAGCAAGACAATGTTAAAACCAGTGTCAGGCCATCCTCTAATGTCATATCCAGGAACAAGTGTCACAGAAAGTACAATGCCAAAACCAGTGTCATACCATCCTCTAAGTTCATATCCAGTAACAAGTGTCACAGCAAGTACAATGCCAAAACCAGTGTCATACCATCCCTTAAGTTCATATCCAGTAACAAGTGTCACAACAAGACAATGTAAACACCAGTGTCATACCATCCTCTAAGTTCATATCCAGTAACAAGTGTCACAACAAGACAATGTAAACACCAGTTTCATACAATCCTCTAATGTCATATCCACTAACAAGTGTCACAACAAGACAATGTAAAAACCAGTGTCATACTATCCTCTAAGTGCATATTCAGTAACAAGTGTCACAACAAGACAATGTAAAAACCAGTGTCATATCATCCTCTAAGTTCATATCCAGTAACAAGTGTCACAACAAGACAACGTAAAAACCAGTGTCATACCATCCTCTAATGGCATATCCAGTAACAAGTGTCACAACAAGACAATGTAAAAACCAGTGTCATACCATCCTCTAATGTCATATCAAGTTACCAGTGTCACAGCAAGTACAATGCCAAAACCAGTGTCATACCATGTTCTAAGTTCATATCCAGTAACAAGTGTCACAGCAAGACAATGTAAAAACAAGTGTCATACCATCCTCTAAGTTCATATCCAGTAACAAGTGTCACAACAAGACAATGTAAAAACAAGTGTCATACCATCCTCTTATGTCATATCCAGTTACCAGTGTCACAGCAAATACAATGCCAAAACTAGTGTCATACCATCTTCTAAGTTCATATCCAGTAACAAATGTCACAGCAAGACAATGTAAAAACCAGTGTCATACCACCCTCTAATGTCATATCCAGTAACAAGTGTCACAGCAAGTACAATGCCAAAACCAGTGTCATACCATCCTCTAAGTTCATATCCAGTACGAGTGTCACAACAAGACAATGTAAAAACCAGTGTCATACCATCCTCTAAGTTCATATCCAGTAACAAGTGTCACAGCAAGTACAATGCCAAAACCAGTGTCATACCATCCTCTAAGTTCATATCCAGTAACACGTGTCACAGCAAGTACAATGCCAAAACCGAAGTCATACCATCCTCTAATGTCATATCCTTTAACAAGTGTTACAGAAAGTACAATGGCAAAACCCAGTGTCATACCATCCTCTAAGGTCATATCCAGTAACAAGTGTCACAGCAAGTACAATGTCAAAACCAGTGTCATACCATCTTCTCAGGTCATATCCAGTAACAAGTGTCACAGCAAGTACAATGCCAAAACAAGTGTCACACCATCCTCTAAGTTCATATCCAGTAACAAGTGTCACGGCAAGTACAATGCCAAAACCAGTGGCATACCATCCTTTCAGTTCATATCCAGTAACAAGTGTCACAGCAAGTACAATGCCAAAACCAGTGTCATACCATCCTCTAAGTTCATATCCAGTACGAGTGTCACAACAAGACAATGTAAAAACCGGTGTCATACCATCCTCTAAGTTCATATCCAGTAACAAGTGTCACAGCAAGTACAATGCCAAAACCAGAGTCATACCATCCTCTAATGTCATATCCTTTAACAAGTGTTACAGAAAGTACAATGGCAAAACCAGTGTCATACCATCCTCTAAGGTCATATCCAGTAACAAGTGTCACAGCAAGTACAATGTCAAAACCAGTGTCATACCATCTTCTAAGGTCATATCCAGTAACATGTGTCACAGCAAGTACAATGCCAAAACAAGTTTCACACCATCCTCTAAGTTCATATCCAGTAACAAGTGTCACAGCAAGTACAATGCCAAAACTAGTGGCATACCATCCTTTAAGTTCATATCCAGTAACAAGTGTCACAGCAAGTACAATGCCAAAACCAGCGTCATACCAACCTCTAATGGCATATCCAGTTAGCAGTGTCACAGCAAGTACAATGTCAAAACCAGTGTCATACCATCCTCTAAGCTCATATCCAGCTACAAGTGTCACAGCAAGTACAATGTCAAAACATGTGTCATGCCATCCTCTTATGTCATACCAGTAGCAAGTGTCACAGCAAGTACAATGCCAAAAGCAGTGTCATATCATCCTCTAAGTATATATCCAGTTACCAGTGTCACAGCGAGGACATTGACAAAACTAGCGTCATATCATTCTCCAAGGTCAGATCCAGTAACAAGTGTTAAAACTAGGACGATGACAAAACCATTGTCATACCCTACTCCAAGGTCAGATCCAGTAACAAGTGTTTAAGCAATGACAATGACAAAACCATTGTCATACCCTACTCCAAGTGATACCTAGTTGCAAAAAGGGAGATACGATATCAATGGGGCAATCAACAATCATCTTTGCAATGGCAAGGACAATGGCAAAACCAGTGTCATACTATAATACTCCCAGGTCATATATCTAGTAAGAAGTGTTACAGCCAGGACAGTGACAACACCAGTGTCATACCATACTCCAAGGTCATATATAGTAACAAGTGTTTCTGCCAGGACAATAACAAAACCAGCAGTATGCCATACGCCTAGGTCATATCTAGTATCAAGTGTTACGGCCAGGACAATAACAAAATGAGCACTATACCATACGCCTAGGTCATATCTAGTAATAAGTGTTACGGCCAGGACAATAACAAAATGAGCACTATACCATACGCCTGGGTCATATCTAGTAAAAAGTGTTACGGCCAGGACAATAACAAAATCATCACTATACCATACGCCTAGGTCATATCTAGTAACAAGTGTTACGGCCAGGACAATGACAAAATTAGCGCTATACTATACTCCTATGTCATATATCTAGTAACAAGTGTTACTCCCAGGACAATAACAAAACCTTTGTCATACTTTCCTCCTATGTCATATCTAGTAAGAAGTGTTACGGCCAGGACAATAACAAAATCAGCGCTATACCATACGCCTAGGTCATATCTAGTAACAAGTGTTACGGCCAGGACAATAACAAAATCAGCACTATACCATACGCCTAGGTCATATCTAGTAACAAGTACATGGACTACATGCAGAGATATCATTTACCAAATATTAGTTTTTGTAATCGTAATGTTTTTCTTGTTGACAAAAATAAATGATAGGAATGCTATACTACAAATGAGTTCTCTGCTTCCTATGTTACTCAGTACTTTACCTAATATACAATGAGTTCTCTGCTTCCTATGTTACTCAGTACTTTACCTAATATACAATGAGTTCTCTGCCTCCTATGTTACTCAGAGCTTTACCTAATATACAATGAGTTCTCTGCTTCCTATGTTACTCAGTACTTTACCTAATATACAATGAGTTCTCTGCCTCCTATGTTACTCAGTGCTTTACCTAATATACAATGAGTTCTCTGCTTCCTATGTTACTCCGTGCTTTACCTAATATACAATGAGTTCTCTGCCTCCTATGTTACTCAGTGCTTTACCTAATATACAATGAGTTCTCTGCTTCCTATGTTACTCAGTGCTTTACCTAATATACAATGAGTTCTCTGCTTCCTATGTTACTCCTTGCTTTACCTAATATACAATGAGTTCTCTGCTTCCTATGTTACTCCTTGCTTTACCTAATTTACAATGAGTTCTCTGCTTCCTATGTTACTCAGTGCTTTACCTAATATACAATGAGTTCTCGGCTTCCTATGTTACTCAGTGCTTTACCTAATATACAATGAGTTCTCTGCCTCCTATGTTACTCAGTGCTTTACCTAATATACAAAGAGTTCTCTGCTTCCTATGTTACTCAGTGCTTTACCTAATTTACAATGAGTTCTCTGCTTCCTATGTTACTCAGTGCTTTACCTAATATACAATGAGTTCTCTGCTTCCTATGTTACTCAGTGCTTTACCTAATTTACAATGAGTTCTCTGCTTCCTATGTTACTCAGTGCTTTACCTAATATACAATGAGTTCTCTGCTTCCTATGTTACTCAGTGCTTTACCTAATATACAATGAGTTCTCTGCTTCCTATGTTACTCAGTGCTTTACCTAATTTACAATGAGTTTTCTGCTTCCTATGTTACTCAGTGCTTTATCTAATATACAATATAAGAAGATATGGTATGATTGCCAATGAGACGACTCTCCACCAGAGACCAAATGGTGTAGAAATAAACTATTATATGTCACCGTATGACCTTCAACAATGATCAAAACCCATACATTATAAGCTATTTATTTAGCTAAAATATAATGTTGAGGGATCGACAGTTCGGTTATTTTCAAAGCAAAAGTAAAATAGCTGGTATCTAATAGAAATGTTACAAAACATTTGCAATTATAATCGGAAATCAAGGCAACAAATTTCACATATCAATTACGATGATCGTGCTTTGTTTGCAATAATTGAACCAGTTTATGAATAGATGCATTTGTACTATAATACTTTTTAATATACGAATTTCTATTGTTATCATAATTTGAACATTAAAAAAATTAAATTCATCCTAGATGTTTCCTTGGTTCCTTAAAAGACATTGTTTTATTATGACTGTTTTATCAGTTGGATTTCTTGAATGAAAATGAAAATTATAGGACTTCAAATCATATATATAGTTAGTATTTATAAGTGTCATTGTTCTTCATTTCTTTCTTTAAAGAAATAGGATTATCTTTTAGCTAAAAGTATGAAAGGAGACAGTAAAATAAACAATAAAAATAGTTGGTAAATGGTGTAGGTGTAGACCACAGACTACAAAACAATTTGTTAACAAAATACTGATAAAGTTGTTTACAATCACAGGAATTGTAAACCTTATGACCGTAACAAAATCACCTGAAAAGTAAAACGTGGCATTATTTTATTATTATGTACAACAAAGATTACATAATACTGACTTGATTGAATTACAACCACCGTTCCTCCAAAAGTACCGGATCTACTTCCCACGCTGAACTTTACATAAACAAAATAATAGAATTTAAAATTGCTAAATGTGCATAAATCCCACACATAGCAACTATTTTTATTTTGTTCATTTAAATATGTTGACCGACAAAATTAGCGTAAAGATAATATTTAAAAGTACCTGCGATCTGAAGTAAAGGTAGGAACAAAAATAAATCTTTTTTTTTTGTCAAAATTTTCACCTTTTAAATGCAAATTTTTTTAATTAAAAAAATATGAATAATTAGGTGCTCAATGTGTGCTCATTAGTCGCCATGACAACGCCATGGAAAAAAAACAGACGAAAAGACAAACAAATCATACCATTGAAAATAAATAGTACACTAACATTTTACTACACTAACATTTTATCAAGTTTTTGCTTGCTCTAAAGCTCTATTAAAATCGAATTAAAACCTTTTACAAAAATGATAAGCAAAATATGCGAGAATGATTATTTTGTCGGAATACAAGAGGGAAAATAAAAAGGAAAAACTCATTTTTGATTTTTAACAAATTATAGTCTTTTTCCCTTGATTATCAGACTTCATCCATACATGTATATGTATATTCCACGGGTTGTCAAACGATCAACTCGAAATGAGGAATCTTTTTAACGAATTCTTTTTATCATACATCAACAAATGTATGAGCATATCTGGACTTTGTAACGTAGAATTTAGATTAATGCTGTATGATTACTTACACAACTTCAAAATATATTACATAAACTGCTTGTTAAATGAATTAGGTATTGATAATTCATTTTGAAAAACAACATAAACCCCCACGACACTTACCAAGGAGGAAATCCTGGATAATCATAGGTCTGTTCTATGTTCCTTTGGAATTTCAAACTTGATCTTCCTTCACTGTATTGGATACCTAAATTACATAAGTGTCCTTACAAACAACGTTATATTGCTTGCTGGGTCTTCCAAGTAATCCACGAAACCTCTTTCTAAATCATTAACATCAGTTTTATTAGAAAGCCGGCCTTTAAAGTTATTGTGAAACTACCTATTCCAGAGGCGGCGTGAATCAGATGTTGATACTAAAAAATTCAAAAGATCTGTTAGAGTACATAAAATCTAAGAGTCTTTCATCTTGCAATAGTATTAAACATTTGACTTTTCTACAATTTTGCACAAGTATTCCCCTTTCCAAACTAAAAGACAAATTGAAAGAGTTGGTCCCGCTTTGTTTCATAAAAAAGAATGGCCAAAGTAGATACAAGTATCTTGTCTAAGGGACAGATAAATCGTACTTTGTATAAAATCACTTTAATACTGACTTTATCACATGATTTCTTGATTGACAACATATTTGCTACGTTTCGAGGGCGTGTTATTTCATCAAAGAATTGGCATTCCCATGGGAACCAACTGTGCTCCTCTTTTTCTCCCTTTATTCATATGAGGCATACTTCATACAGGAGCGTCATAGAAAAATGAAAAGAAACTAGCATTATCCTTTAACTTCACTTTCCGCTATAAAGATGGTGTCCTCTCACTAAATAATTCAATGTTTGGTGACTATATTGAACGCATCTATCCCATAGAACTTGAAATAAATAATACAACAGATATTTTAAGTATGTCTCATATCTTGACTTGCATCTAGAAATTGACAATGAGGGTCTGTTGAGAACAAAGCTTTACGCCAAAAGAGATGATTTCAGCTTCCCAATTGTGAACTTTTGCATTCCTATGTAGCAACATTCAGCAGCGCCTGAATATGTAGTATACATCTCCCAGTTGATGCGATATTACAGGGCTTTCGTTTCCTATCATTAGTTCCATGATAGAGGATTGCTGCTCACAAGGAAGCTATAAAACCAAGAGTTCCAAGCTGTGAAGATGAAATCATTCCTTCTAATATTTTATAGACGCCATCATGAGTTGGTTGACCGTTATTGAATATCCGTTTCACAGATGACAACAGATATTTTCCAATCGTCGTAACACAATCCCGACCTCCTTTTCCCCGAATCTGACCTACCGAATTAGACTTATCACGGGGTTTGCAATTATATGAGCAAGACGACGGGTACCACACGTGGAACAGGATCTGCTTACCCTTGCGGAGCACCTGACATCACCCCCAGTTTTGGTGGGATTCGTGTTGCTAAGTATGTTTTCTATGTTGTGATTTGTAAAATATTGTTTGTCTTTTGATATTTTTCTTTTTTTTTGCCGTGGCGTTGTCAGTTTATTTTCGACATATGAATTTGAATGTCCCTTTGGTATCTTTTGCCTCTCTTTTGCCTTTCATATATCATGCAAGTTTATCTTCAAGTGCTTGAAATTGAGAATGTTGCATATAAAAGGTGTATTTCTTCATATATTATAGATCGCTTTCTATAAATTGACGACCTGAGGACGGATAACTAAAAGATATGTGGATAACAGAATTCCATATTTGCTTTTGTCAGTTTTGCATTCTTGATTCAATACATATTAATAGCCCCAACCTTAACGTTTACAGTTTAAACCACATACCAAAGCGTGGTAAACAAAGATGTAGCTATAACACATACACTGCTCTATCAGAGTTATGTGGAAGTCATCAGACCGATAGCTCTTTGATTGGCATCATGAGATGGTGGATTGTGTCAATATTATAGTGTTTAAGCGTATTAAAGGTATGATTAAACGAAGAGTTTTGTATACAACAATGAGACAGCAACCAAACGACACACTTAAACAACATATAGTCTTAAACAATAGACAGGTGTTAAACAATGGACAATAAACAAGGGCAATGAAGAAAACTAACAATATATCAACCTCCCGATTAAAAAAAAACAATTGTGAATTAACTAAACAGAAACTATTAAAGATCGGTCGTCAATACCAATTCTCTAAATAACAAGACCAAGTTTTGTCATGTTCCAGGTCTCGAAACATACTACTTGGTATGGCTGTGAAATAGCAAGTCACATGAATCAGCAAATGAATCGACATTCAGGATTTCAATTATTTTGTTTCGAGCATTATTGAAGAGTCATTACTGTAAATAGTTGATAGTTGTTGATAGTCACTTCTGTGGGTAGATTGTTTGTCCTGATAGTTGTTGATAGTCACTTCTGTCGGTAGATTGTTTGTCCTGATAGTTGTTGATAGTCACTTCTGTCGGTAGATTGTTTGTCCTGATAGTTGTTGATAGTCACTTCTGTCGGTAGATTGTTTGTCCATTGATAGTCACTTCTGTCGGTAGATTGTTTGTCCTGATAGTTGTTGATAGTCACTTCTGTCGGTAGATTATTTGTCCTGATAGTTGTTGATAGTCACTTCTGTCGGTAGATTGTTTGTCCTGATAGTTGTTGATAGTCACTTTTGTCGGTAGATTGTTTGACCTGATAGTTGTTGATAGTCACTTCTGTTGGTAGATTGTTTGTCCAGATAGTTGTTGATAGTCACTTCTGTCGGTAGATTGTTTGTCCTGATAGTTGTTGATAGTCACTTCTGTCGGTAGATTGTTTGTCCTGATAGTTGTTGATAGTCACTTTTGTCGGTAGATTGTTTGTCCTGATAGTTGTTGATAGTCACTTCTGTTGGTAGATTGTTTGTCCTGATAGTTGTTGATAGTCACTTTTGTCGGTAGATTGTTTGTCCTGATAGTTGTTGATAATCACTTCTGTCGGTAGATTGTTTGACCTGATAGTTGTTGAAAGTCACTTCTGTCGGTAGATTGTTTGTCTTGATAGTTGTTGATAGTCACTTCTGTTGGTAGATTGTTTGTCCTGATAGTTGTTGATAGTCACTTCTGTCGGTAGATTGTTTGTCCTGAAAGTTGTTGATAGTCACTTCTGTCGGTAGATTATTTGTCCTGATAGTTGTTGATAGTCACTTCTGTCGGTAGATTGTTTGTCCAGATAGTTGTTGATAGTCACTTCTGTGGGTAGATTGTTTGTCCTGATAGTTGTTGATAGTCACTTCTGTCGGTAGATTGTTTGTCCATTGATAGTCACTTCTGTGGGTAGATTGTTTGTCCTGATAGTTGTTAATAGTCACTTCTGTCGGTAGATTGTTTGTCCTGATAGTTGTTGATAGTCACTTCTGTCGGTAGATTGTTTGTCCATTGATAGTCACTTCTGTGGGTAGATTGTTTGTCCTGATAGTTGTTGATAGTCACTTCTGTCGGTAGATTGTTTGTCCTGATAGTTGTTGATAGTCACTTCTGTCGGTAGATTATTTGTCCTGATAGTTGTTGATAGTCACTTCTGTCGGTAGATTGTTTGTCCTGATAGTTGTTGATAATCACTTCTGTCGGTAGATTGTTTGTCCATTGATAGTCACTTCTGTCGGTAGATTGGTTGTCCTGATAGTTGTTGATAGTCAATTCTGTCGGTAGATTGTTTGTCCTGATAGTTGTTGATAGTCACTTCTGTGGGTAGATTGTTTGTCCTGATAGTTGTTGATAGTCACTTCTGTCGGTAGATTGTTTGTCTCAATGAATATTCAGGTAACTGTACACTTTCGTTCTGGCATGAAGATACGAAAATTATTATTAATTGCTTAAAGAAACAAATTTGGAAAATTCATTTGTAGAAATAGAGAACCATTGCCATCATGCATTATTTTTCTAATCCAAGTGCCAGTTTTGCACACATTTTGTCCTGTTTGGACAACTTTTGTCTTCTTTTTTCAGCTATTTAGAAAAACGTAGAAAATCAAACTTTTTTCAATATAAATAAATCTAGTTAACCAAAAAGGACCTTAAAACAGCGCCAATGCTATAAAAGCGCAAAGGAGTTTTAACCTGAATGACAATGAAGAAAGCTAACTATTTTAATCATTTTAGAATTTTTTAAAAGACAAGACAACAAAATTGGCAAAGCTATCTAAGAGCAACTTTGTGAAAGGATTTAGGAAACTCGGAAATTGAGGAAAACAAACTAATTGAAATATAAAAAGAGCTAAAGAACAGAAAAAGACCTTAAAACAGTTTCCAAAGTTGTCTTAGATAAACTTGCCAAAGGGGGTTGGAACTGTGGAAAATGAGGAAACAAACCATTTAGAATTCAAAAATTTAGAGTATACATCTTTTAGAAAACTGTTATTTTTCCGCAAGAATCGTTATCGAAGTGATTTCATGCCACTACCGAATCACAGGTTACATATCTAATAATTCCCTCGGGATATTTGTAGTCCACCAACAATAGTATCGTTTTTTCTGTTTTTACATAGCTTTTTCTGTTTTTACAATTGGATGCTGATAAAACAAATTATGCAAATTCATGACATTCATATAAGGATCATAAAAGCATAATATTTGTTTCTCTAGAGGGAAATATAGAGAGGTTAGAAAGCTATGAGCGAAAAATTTTCCCACACAAAAGCTTTGTAACAAAAAGTAGTTTAAGGTGTAATCGTGGCCTAAAATCTACTCTTAAGTAAATTGTCACATCATCAAAAAAGATATCGGATAACATTGCTTTCCATTGGACTTGATATAAAACTGGATTACATAATTTTCTCTTCAATAATAATTTTGTTTTCTTTTTATTATTTGTCTATTTAGTTCATTTAATTTTATATGTTGTTTTTTTTTTTTTTTTTTTTTAATTTCAACAAAAATAACATTTACTTCCCACTCAGTCTGTCTTTTTCTTTAATTTTCCACTCTATTTAATTTTGAAATCACAATATTTTACCGGTTTTCATGGCTTTTACACATTACAAATATCATGACAAAACATTTAGGTTGTAAAATTATATTTAACGGTACTTTCACAAGGGTGTCATTCCATTTATCAAGGACTCAGTCCGTTAAAAGCTACATAGGAGAAAAGTCAGTTGATTGAGTGGGTTTATGGCCGGTTTAGAATTATGAGCACAAAAAGAAATGCCATAAACACTGCATGAAAAGGCCAATTTTCATTTATTTGCAAACTTTTGAAAATATTTGATAAAAATAAGCCCTTTATTGCCTCATATGTTTACTTAAATACGTGTGTAAATATCAAATATATTTTTAATTTGCATATAAACCAAATCTGTGCAATGTTTTGGTGAATAGAAACCTTTTCTTTGTAGTCATTAATTGATAGTGAAAATATATTTCAACCTTATAATTATATTTGCATATAGTTTTATATATATAGATGCTGCTATAAAGGTAAATTTCAATGTTTGTCTGTTTTATTTACGATGATTAACTCAGTGCAGTTTTTTTAGACCGAGGTTTACCATTCCTTTGCCTTGGTGTCCAAGCTATCATAAAAATAACGGCTATATACACGTGTTTGTATATATACTAGTATGTAAATTGGTCCTTTAATTAGTAATACGCATATAAGTTGATGAGTTGGTATAGAAATAAAAGCAGATAAAACTTAACATGCTTAAGGCTAATACTGCGTAAATCTAAATTCATTTACTGTAGAATCTTGAGACGCCGTTGATGTATGAAAGGAATTTTGAAATTGAATTTCTTATAACATGTAGCCTAAAATATGTTTTCTGACTACTTATCCAATGTAAACATGAAAGTAATCACACTGGTAAATCATTCTGACAGATTTGTTTTTTCATAAAATGTTATTTAAACTTTGTTGTTCGTATAAGATTTGTTTCCCTACAAATAATTCAAACAAAAACGTGAAATTTCTTCACCATTTATGTACTTGCCAGACAAAATAGAGCAAACTGAAGTGCTATGCCAGTTTCAACAAAACAACAAATAAACATTATTCAGTTAAGAAATATAACTTTCTATCTCAAAACAAATTAAGCAATATGTTATCAATTTGTAAGTACGAATGTACTTGGTTTACTTTCATTTTTATATCTATAAATATACGGAGAAAACCCGACAATCTGTTTATTGTGCTATTTCTGATCTTTTCCCCTTCCCTTGCGCAGTTTTACGCTTGACGAAAATAAACTTGATAACGTCTCCTGTTACCTGTTACCTATTCTGTAAATTCCACCTTTATCAGATGAACCACTTCAGTTGGGAAATCCTCTTGAAGTGTAGAATCCATTATTGAAATGTAGTATCTCTATAATTTGAAATCAGCATTTCTCGCAATTCCATTTAATGTAGAACTTCTTCTTTATACACTTATACATATACACCGCCACCACACTTGATTATATATATCCAAACTGGTATATACACAGTCATATTTAAAATCTAAAGCTTGATCGACTCAGCAACTGTCATTTTCACCTTTGTTTCACTTTGCACATTAAAAACTAAAACTTGCTTGACTCAGCAAATGTCTGTTTCTCCTTTATCATACTTATGACTAACCGAAAGATGCACAATAAAATCTAAAACTTACTTAAAATGAACAGCTGTCATATTAACCTTAACAACATTAATATCTTATTTATTCTTATACGCAGAATACACAATAAAATCTAAAAAATTGAAAACAACACGTTTAATAATTTCATGCGTCCGAAGCGCTTTTCTGGATTTACCTTCATCAAGAACGCTCAAAGCCAAACATTTGAAATCCGAGGGATGTATAAGTACCGAAACAGTTGAAGAGCTATATGACAAAAATACCTTAAAAAAATAGCCAAATTCATCTAAGGTCAACTTTGCCTGAGGGAGTTGAAACCTTAGTTTCTTTATAATTTAAAAATTTATAAACGGACAATTTTAGAAAAGTTTGTTATAAATCATGTCAGTACCGAAGTACTGACTACTGAGCTGATGATACCCTCGGGGACTGATAGTCCACCAGCAGAGGTATCGACCCAGTGATGTAAAAAATTGAAAACAACACGTTTAATAATTTCAAAACTTGCTCGACTCAGCAAACATCTTTTTCTCCTTTATCATACTTATGACTAACCGAAAAATTGACAGTAAAATCTAAAACTTAATCGAAGTTTACACCTATCATATTCGCCATAACAACTTTACTGACTTATTTATTCATATACTTAGAGTATATGCAGAGTAAACATTAAAAGCTAAAACTTGCTCAAATCAGTAAATGTCATTACCTATACCACACTCACAAATTTATTACATAAATGTCTCTTTTATCTGGCAATACTATTTAGACAGTCTTTAAAGGATAAAACTTGATCTCTTCTGATGTAGAGCAAAACATAAGCTACTTGTCAAGCGCTCAATATTTATCCATAAATGTTTTAAGAATTGGAATTTTGTACAGTCCACTATTAATTGTAATAGATTACATCAAAATCAAATAGATCCTCCATAAGTGGCAAATTTATCTTAACACTTAGTAAAGTTCTTAGTAGTATTATAAATTTCAATCTAACTCCTTCCAGTGGTTTACATTTTAATATAAAGTGCATGAGATCTTCATGATGTTTAAAACACAATGGACACAAGGAACTAGTTCTGTTTGCATTAAATTTAGCACGATCAGCTTGTAGAGTATATGTCCCACTTACTATTTTGGATTTTACACCTGCTCTCTTAACAGATAAAAGTCTGAACCACTACTCTTCCAAATATTGTGGACAACACCAACATTAAAGTTTTCAAAATTTAGTAGTTTCATAGTTACTTTTGTCCTAGCCTCAAGAATTAAGCTGTTTTTCCAGTAATCATTCACTGCATTATATACTATTTTTTTCCATATATGTTTTTCTGGAACTAAATCCAATACCTCAATAGGGGATGGCAAGTCATACAGTTCTGTTAATTTTAAAATTTGAATAAACCAACTTTCGGAGTCCCTTGTTTTTAAGCAAGCTGTCTTTCAGCAATACTGCGTTCAACATATCCGTGATTATCAGCAATGTTCCTGTATAGGAAAGCATGTTCTTATGTATTTCGGATTCAATAGGTAGCTGACCAGCTAGGATTAAAACGACAGAATTAGCAGTACGAGACGGCAGGTGCCGGATTTGTTTTAGCAATTGAATATAATAAGTGGATAGTTTAGCGATATCGGTTTTGGTTAAGCGAATAAGATAAAGATAAAGATAAGATAAGATAAAGAATAACATCCAAGCCATACAGTAGCCTTGGTATGACAAAGCACTTTATCATGTGAACCGATACCATAGGATCAATCCCATTCAAGCCATAAAGTCCTGCACACATCAACGCATATACTGTTTTACGGGCAGTTTGTATTCTATAGATATAAGAAGATGTGGTATGAGTGCCAATGAGACAACTCTCCATCCAAGTCAAAATTTATAAATGTAAACCATTATAGGTCAAAGTACGGTCTTCAACACGGAGCCTAGGCTCACACCGAACAGTAAGCTATAAAGGGCCCCAAAATTACTAGTGTAAAACCATTCAAACGGGAAAACCAACGGTCTAATCTATATAAAAAAAAAAAAAAAAAAAAAATATATCTGGTATTACTTCTTTAACTCCAAATTTAGAATTTATGTCCCTTTTTATTCCTAAGTGGGTAGCATTAACCGGAGTATTTAACTTTTGATCATTCATATACCAAGTATGTTCAGACTTGTTTCCTATTTTCAAGACACATGATTTCTGATCACTTATAATATATCTAAACTTTTTTGCCTGAGACATTTGAATGTCTATCATAGTTTGAAGATCATATGGATCGTTAGCTATCAACGTTACGTCGTCAGCTACAGTTGGAACACCACAGTATATCGTTCCTATGCACGATCCTATTTTATTTTCCTCATAAATTTTAAGTAAAGAGTTAATAAAAACTTTATACGCAGTTGGAGACCACACTCCTCCTTGACGGACGCCTTGCTTTTCTTTAAAATCACGTGAAAAGTTCCCCTCCCATTTTACTTTTGTAGTTAAGTCTTCATACAAAGCCCTGAATGATAACCAATTATCTCCTGAAATGTTCATTTTCTGCATTTCTCTAAACAGTCTAGCATGCCATACAATATCAAACGCTTTTTTTGCGTCGGTTAAGCCAATATATATATATCGGTAAACGTTTTTCTTTAGCCTCTGTTCTCAGTTCAGTTACTACCAACCCCGCTACAGTAGGTGATTCCCCTTCAGTAAAGCCCTTTTGTAACCGACTGTGCTGATTTTTAATAGAGCTTTTGTTACGAGATAAATGTAATTTTTCTATAGTTTTTCCAATAGCATTAGTTATAGTTATACGTCTTTAAGAATTTGGATCTTCTTTTGGTTTTCCACCATTTTTAAATAGAGGGCATCCTATCCCAGCTTTTAGATTATTTGGGACTGCAACAGTTTTAAAAATCAAGTTTATCAATTTTGTCAGTATATTTGTAACAATATGTCCACCATATTTCAAGTGTTCAATGGTAAATTTATCAATATCTGGAGCTTTAAAAGATTAGATACATTTATTCAATTCATAATCAGTCACTTCCTGAATCGGTTCTATTACACTTAAGAAAATGTCTGTAAGCATTTCAATATCATTATTAACCATGTTGAAGAATTTACTATCAAATCTATCTTGCTCAGTTGGTGAAGCTAAATCTTCAAAAATAAGCAGCCCACGCCCGCAAAATAGAGGCTGGATTATTAAACTGTCGATTTTTAACTTTTAGAATTGAAGTAGTGGATGACCTAGAGCTTCTCTGCTTATTTACTAAATAAATGCAAAAATTGTTTATCATTTTTCTCATTTAATTCCATAATTTTGGTATACGTATTTTCTCTTTTCTCAGCAGCCAATCTTCTTTGAGCAGATCGGAGTTTTTTCTTTCAAATATAGCAAATGCTAGATTTATTGTTTTTATTTCCTTCATTTTTCCATTTCCAATAGTGAATTTTACCGGCCTTAACAATTTCAGTCATTTCTGGGGTCCACTCCCTTTTTCTCTTAAATCGCTTTTTCCTTTTTGGACAAAGGCTTTCAGCGGTTTTCACAATAACGTTAGAAAAATTTGTTAAAATGTTCTCAATATTTTCCACTGATTCAAAAACAGGCACTTCTTTAAAATCTTTTAAATTCTCTTGTAATTAAGTTTCATATTTTTGTTTGTCAATTTTATCCCACTTTATACGTAAAGGTCTAGTGTTTCTAGTGCTTACATGTACATCCATCCTTTCAAAACAACAGTCAATGGAAATCATAATTGGATCATGAGTCGATAAATTCTGAAATTCACGATAAAATGACATGTATTTTTAAGCTAACATCTTAGTTTCCACAAAATAGTCAATTTGAGATTCATCTCTATTATTAAAATGAAAAAAGGTGCTTTGCTTTTTACAAGCTGATGGTATTGACAAACCAATTGATTTCAAAAAGTCATCGAAGACAATGTCACGAGGTATTTTGAGCTCGTTTCTATGTAGTGATGCATTCATGTCACCTCCTATGATTATGTCAGAAGTAGGCACATATTTTTCTATCATTTCACTGAGCTCATCTAAAACCAGTTGTGACGTCGCTGATTGACTTCTTCTAAGACATTGTGACGTCGCTGATAAGTTCTGCTCTCGACTTAACATTCTCGAAGATGTGATACGAGAATAACAGAGCGCCTGAGCAGGGTGATATGGGTCATTTTAAAAAAAATGTCGAATTTTGATATCGCAAAGTTGAATAAAAGGTGCTTATTCAAACCATATAAGCAACATATAAAAAGATGCAATCTTGATAATATCATGCAAAAATACATGGAAACATTTGTTGATAGGTGGTGCAATATTATGTCTCTCCTATTACCATATTCAAAAGAAATTTTGAGTTATTTCGAAAAGATTTCGATAAAATTTTAAGCTTGTGTTTCATGGTCAATAAGATGTTTTTCAAAAGTAAAAACTTCTATATATTTTCATTCTGTGTAATGATAGATTATTTGTCAATTTTCCATGTTGTACTGAAAAATACCTCTAAAAATTTAACACAGCACGTGTAGAGAAAAGAAAATTCAAGACATTTGTTAAAAAAAAAAAAAAAAAAATCGTGGGTACCCTTTTGTCATGTCTATGCTGTTACCAACATAATTATTAATTACACCAATATTATACTTGTGAAAAGTGCAACTATTGAAACGAAAATGTTATATTGTTTTTGCGGGTGGGGCATGTATTTTGTTAATATAATGTCGGAAATTACTGGATTAGTGTTAGAGAGGGAAGACGAAAAGAAACTTTAATAAAATCGTAAAAGGAGAGGGGGCCTTGTAAACGGACGAACGGGAACTAAAATGGCAATATCAAGATGAACGAAAAATGAAAAAAATAACTTACATGTTGCTTTTGACCAATTTATACGAAACATGGTGAATAATATAAGCTTCAGGCACGAAAACAAGTAAAAATTGTAAAACCGTTGCACGAAAATTACCATTTAACCGTCGCTTTGAAAAATAAACAATGAACATTAACACCAAAGTTCATATATTATACTGAAACTTCAGAAATTTTTGCTTGCATTTATTATTGCATTTTTAAGGATGGACAAAATTTCGTGACTAACTATTACAATTTCAGTAAAAACTGTAAACAAATATTGCTATCAAAATTTGAAATTCGAGTTTTTATTTTTGCAATATCGACAAAATTTCGTGACTAATTATTGCGATTTCAGTAAAATCTGTAAACAAATATTGTATCAAAATCAACAATTCGAGGTTTTATTTTTGCAATATCTATCCCTTTGCAATTTTGGCAATAATTAGAATATCGCAAAAATTTCTGAAATAAAATTTATGTAACAAATTTTTCAATAAACTGAAAATGCAAATTTTTCTTTAAAATTATCCAAGCAGTTTCACAAGTACAGGATCATGCTTTTCGTATAAATGACCGGAAAGAATAAAACAAAAGTTTTTTTTTACATCAACAATCTGATATTTATGCAAAATATATGTTTAGCCTATTTTAATAGATGCAGGAATGTGTCCACACCAGACAGTTTATTTCTTTGCTGGCATAAAAATTCCCCCAATTGCAGTAAAGAATTTCAAAGAACGAGAAAGAGAAATCTGCAAAACCATAGAAATTTATTCCTAACTTTTATGAACTTTGTACGATTTAGAGCTTGACAAATTGTATAAACACCCTTTTTTCGTTGAATAGTTATTCATTGGTGTACATCTCACACTGATCGAAAAAAAATTCTAAATTTAAAGGATCTCACATATAATCTGTAGAAAATAATAATCGGTAAATTTCTTTAAAACTCTTTTTAGACAGGATAATGATTTCATATTACTCTTTAGCACATTGATTTAGAAAGATACATCATAATCAAAGAGACACCTTTTTTTAAAGCGAACGTTGATTCGTACTGATGGTTTCTTGCACATGAGATTATTTTAAGCTGGTAGACGATTCTGCTAATGGAGACTAATTGGCGTCGCGAAGTCCATGTTGCGACGTCATGCAATTTCATTTGCAAAATAACAACTTTTGTCTGAACGGCGTCTTGCAATATATTATAATTTAAAGATGAAATTAATCACTGTTTAGATAATATCAAGTGACGATATTTTGTATCAAAGCTTTAACGGCTTACAAATATACAAAATAAACTACATATCAAATATTACAAAATATATGCCGTTAATTTCGTTCAGAGGTCATCGTTGCGTACCTCTATCATCGACTTTGTGTTTTTAAAGATAAATTTTTTTTTTCAACCATCTTATCCTAAATACATTCATATATCGTTATAGTACTAACGTCTGTTGTCTTATTTGTTGTCAGGGTGAAATTTTGTAAGTTCAATAAAAAAAAAACGACCATTCATCTTTTGTTGGTGCTGGTTTTTTTTAATATAAACAGTGGAGATGTGGTACATGATTATATGATTGCAAATAAGATAACTATCCACCAGGGTCAAATAAAGTGTATGTAAGCAATTATATGCTATCGTACGGCCTTCAACAACGAAAACTCGTACCTTATAGTCGGCTATGAAAAGGGAAGGATTCAACAAGAAAACTAACGGCCTAACTCATAACAAAACAATTTACGAAAAACAACAAATATGATAGAGATGAACCAACAACAATCACCGAACTACAGGCTCGTGACTTCGGACAGACACATAAAGAATGTGGTGGGTTAATACATTGTTTATTTTTTTAATTTCTGAAATGAATAATTTAAAAAATGAAGAAAATACTTTGTTTTCATTGAAAATTAGGAGAATAATTCATGAATTGTGTTTCGAATTAATTTTCTTGTTTATTATTGAAAATAAGATTGTATTTTTTTTTTTTTTTTTTTTTAAGTAAATTCAATCAATCTTTTTATTTACAGGGAAAAAATAATAAAAGACTGTTGCTAAAGCTGTTTGGCCTAAACCTAAAGGAGTAGATGGAGGGGTAGTGAGAAGGAGTGTATTCGTCCGAATTCTCATTGTAGTACATTTTCATGATTACTATGTATAATATTTCTCAGTAAATTTTAATGTGGTATTGTGCCAATTAAAATTACATAATTAATACAAGTAAGACTTGCATTTGCTTTAAAAGATATAGAAGCACGTGATTATGTGTTTTCAAACACACCTTCTCTGTTTTGAAACTTATAAAGGTATGGATGTCGGCCTATCTGTTTGGTTGAATATAAATGTGAATTCATAGTGTTTCAAAGCAACAGTTAGCCCTATTTTTGTGTGTGTGTAAATAATTTAATCTTTAGATAGATGCTAAAATGAAAATCATTTTTCTTAATAAGAAGAAAAAAGTGCAACTTAAGCACGCCTGAATGTAAAAAGGTGCACATGTATCGGACTTATTCTTTCACGATAAGAATTTACCGATTTTGGTATTTTAACAAAACTTTTTACGAGGGCAAATAAATAAATGAACGCTATCAAATCAACATTTCAATTTTCGTGGATTTTTCCAAAAGAATTTATGAGTATGCACCATCAGGATTCAAAAATATTTCAACCTGTCCTTATATGATTATATTTTTTTAACTTACAAGTCGAAGATGCTAGCTTTTGTATATTGTATTAATAAGTATATAAAATTAAAATGACAACCAAAAAAAATTCATACAAGGTCATCTTTATTCTCAAGTAGAAAGTTTATATAAGTAGATTATGCCGTAGCCACAGCCGGATTTGTATCCCTTGTATCGGATTCTTCTTTCATTCTTTCCAAAAATGATTAATATAAGGTTAATATTTTTAAAAATTCAAACAGTGTTAGCCATCGAGCTTGTAATTCGGTGGTTGTCGTTTACTATATAAGAGGGGCGAAAAATACCAGAGGGACAGTCAAACTCATAGATCGAAGATAAACTGACAATGCCATAGCTAAAAAAAAAAGACAAACAGACAAAAATAGTACACAAGACACAACATAGAAAACTAAAGACTAAGCAACACGAACCACACTAAAAACAAATGACACAGAAATAACCAACTATAGGTCACCATATGGCCTTCAACAATGAGCAAAGCCCATACCGCAGTCAGCTATAAAAGGCCCCGAAATGAATGTGAAACAATTCAAGCGTGAAAACTAATGGCCTAATTTAAGAACAAAAAAATGTCGGTTTGTTTTGTTCACACATTGTTTTGAATATAATGGAAGTGTATGCGACTGTCATACAAGCAAGATAGCTATAAAACCATGTGTAATCGACCTTTATCTAAATAAGGAAATTCCTGTACCAAGTCCGGTATTGTTTTCCATTGGTTTGATGTGTTTTAGCTTTTAATTTTACCATTTAATAAGGGACTTATCGTTTTGAATTTCCTTGGAGTTCGGATATTTTGTTATTTTACTTTTGATGTTAATAATCAAATAATAGAACACAATACACAACATTGAAAACTAAAGACTAAGCAACACGAACCCCACCAAAAACTGGAGGTGATCTCAGGTGATGCGGAAGGGTAAGAAGATCCTGCTCCACATGTGGCAACCGTCGTGTTATTACAAACTCAGTAAATAGTCTAATTCGGTAGGTCACATTCGTGAAAATCGAACGGGATTGTAGTTACGACACAAGGAACATATCCGATATCATCTGTGAAACGGATATTCCATAACGGTCAACCAATTCATGATGGCATCCGTAAAATTTACGAGGGATGATTTCCTTGTGAGCAGCAACATTATCTTTGTTTTTCGTTTATTGCTTTGTACAAAAATCAGGCTGTTTGTTTTTCTTTTGAAAAATTTTTCATTTGTCACTTTTATAGCTTACTCATGTGGTATGGATTTTGCTCATTGATGAAGACCTTACAGTGAAAGTTAAAGTTGTTAAATGTTAAATGTATGTCATATGGTCTGTGTTGGAAATGTTTTCTCATTGGCAAGCATATCACATCTTTTGTTTTATATGCATAAGTGGTGTTTCTTAACGAAATAACTCATTGATAAAAAAAGTTGAGAATGAATTTTACTTTTCCCTTTTCAGATGTCAGATACAGGTTTGGAGGTATCATTTGACGTGACACCAGTTGAAGAATGCATTAAAACGCAATATGGCTGTGAGACATGTTGTTATTCAACATCTAATAAAAACAATTTAAACAAACAAAAGACATAAAATATCTGCCATGCCAGACGGTGTCAGCTCCACTAAGCCAGACTGTGTTAACTCAGGCAAGCCTGACGCTTTAAGCTCTTTAAAGCCAATCAGTGTTAGCTCGCCTAAACCAGACGAGGTTGCCAACTTATGCACTGTATGTGGCAAGACCTTTAAAAGCAAGTTTGGGCATCAGCTGCATGTCAAAAACAAGCATGAAATGTCTTACAAGCATGTATGCAGCATATGCAACAAAGGGTACAACCAAGCTGTCCAATACAGATACCATATATCCGGTCATGTTAAACTGCCGATGGACAAGTGCACCTTCTGTAAGGCAGAATTTACCTTGCACGGTTCTCTGAAGCGGCATCTACAGACATGTAATAAAACAGATGAAGGTACATTTATTTATGTCAAAAAAGTTTTAGTCGGAAAAGTAGTCTGAAAGAGCACATAAAGGGCAAGCACCAAGGACCAAGGTTCGAATGCTCCGCTGGTGGCAACAGGTATGCATGGAGGTCAAGTTTGAGGGTCTATGTAGCCCTTGCCCACAAAAACGAACAAACAGAATAAGGCTTACCGTTTGATGTCATGCACTGTGTATGAATAATGCATATTGAAAATTTTGTGACTGTTTTCTTATTTTGTTAAAGGTTTATTTAAATGGTGCAAAAGTAATTAGGTTTTTTTACCATGTTAACATTCTTTTTATACTATTTTACTCTATTTTATACGAGTTTACTGTTATCATTTTTCTTTCGGTTTTCTTTAATAAAGAAATAAGGTTGTCCATTGCGTTATTTAGTTGTATAAATGTATAAATATAGGAATCCTGTCCAGCACGAATTCACCGAAAAATGGACGAAACAGATACCAAGAGAATAAAATTCCATAGATCGAATAAAAACATACAATACCATGATGAAAACGAAAAAAACAAAAAACAACAGTCAATAAACCAATAAAAGTACATTAAAAATACTTAGCAACACAACACCCTCCAAAAAAGGCATTCCAGATCTATAAGAACAAAAGTCATGACATCTGCCTTTCGACTCATATTTAAGAAATTGATGAGTCATCTGCTGTTTATGTAGTATATCTATCGTATACAGGGCTTAAAAGGGAGACTTTATATTGAATTAAGTTATGTTTTGAAGCACATTTTTCTACAGATTGTTGTAAATATATAACTAAGAACAAACTCTCACCTCTGGACATCTCATTGAAAGAGGACAAACAAGTAAACCATCTAAACGTGCTTATAACTCTTTAAGGTTGATGAGCATATTAATTTAATTGCATTGGCATAAGGAAAATAATTTTACAAGGCAATACAAATACCTTATGACTTAATATGAATATATATTTTGTATTACGTGAAAATATCTTTCAATTTTGCAATAGAAGTCCAAGTCTCTTGTGTGGTAAAATTTTGCTCTCGTCAACTATAAGCTTGTGGAATTGTCGGACAGGGGCAACTCCCCTTGCTGCACAATCAGGTTCTGAAATAGTTGCCAATTTTCGCTGTGCTTTTCTTTTTGATCTGTCCTTTAAGTCAAACATGTGGTTCCTGAAATAAAGATTATTGAAATATTTTTATCAAAGGTACCATGGACGCAGAAACTTGAAAAAAAATCATAGATAAGTCTGAATAATTTTGTTTCGGAATGCACCAGAAGACACGTACCTGCATTTCCTATCACTTGAAATTTAGTCAAAAAAAATATATCAGAGAAAAAGCACGGACTAATTATGAATTAACTGTTAAAAAAACCCTTTGAAAGTCAAAACACTAAAGATTTTCTACCACGGGAGTTGATAACCTCAGCTGTATTTTGCAAAACTTTTAAGAAATGTTGGATCCTCAATGCTCTTCAACTTTGTGCTTTATTTGGATATAAGAAAATGTGGTATGAGTGCTAATGAGACAATTCTCCATCCAAGTCACAATGTGTAGAAGTAAACCATTATAGGTCAAAGAACGGCCTTCAACACGGCCCCATTTGACCTGTTATACTTTTTTCAATCGAGCGTAAGTGACAATTTTTTTTTTTTTTTTTTTGTAGACGAAACGCCTACAAAAGTTCAATCCCCTGTATCTATATGATGAGTTTATTAATAAAGATAGCTGTATACAGAATTGGTAAATGAACGTTGATTAAGTCCATTTTTTTTTTTTTTTTTTTTTTTGGTAAGATTTACTTTCTTACAAAAAGTTTGTGTCCAGAAAACATAAACAAAATAACCCTTTTCCTAGGACTTCCTATACATTTTAATTTTCTATGAAGCACACAAGAATATTACAAAAAGATTTTTGTGTTGGTCGTCGATCTGTTGACTTTTTTCAAACGAATGTTTTCGTTATTTGATTTTCTGAGAAACTTTTGCTTTTTTTTTGTAAGTTACAATATGAAGTGCGTACAAAATATTTAAAATAAAAACCATAAGTACATTTGAACTATAAGTACATTTAAACTTTCAAGTGTGAATAACGAGGCTTAGCAACTACTTTCTTACCTCAATTTTATGCAATTTGTTAACGTTGGGTACACAAAAGGCATAATAGTCTCCGTTCCACACTGTGCCATCAAGTCTTTTACTGGATACACTTTTGCCCTAGATAGTGACATGAGGAAGGGACGGTTCGGCATAAGACGAGTACTCAATAGCTGACTGGCGGATTCAAGTGCATCTGGAACTTCTTCAGCCTTGATTACACCGGAACCTTTTGGGTCAAGATCTTGGAATTCGCCAAAAAAGTTTTCTATTTCCAAATGCCCAATGTCCTCACATTATACATATTCGACTTGACATAAGGAAATAACTGAATTCGTCTGTCGATGTTTGTTAAAAGCCTTGGAACATAATGTTTGGAATGCCTCTGATGTGTGAGCCATACGGTGGAAAGCTACAAAAATTCACACCTTTAAGTAGCCAGTCTCTGAGATTAATTCTGCGGTAACATCTCTCTAATGCTGTAATACTTGGATCGTCCTCAGCCTAATAAAACTCTCTTATAAGTCTACAAAACGCAGCTTCTTTTGTATGGCCTAAACGAATCATTGTAGCTTCGACCTTTAGGGAAAATGTCTCCTCAGCTATGGCATCGCTCTGTTTGTCGATCAAATCTTCACCATGAGATACCTTTAAATTTGTTGTATTTCCCTTGCT
This sequence comes from Mytilus coruscus, assembly GCA_017311375.1. NCBI lineage: Eukaryota > Metazoa > Mollusca > Bivalvia > Mytilida > Mytilidae > Mytilus > Mytilus coruscus. The sequence goes on from CM029607.1 coordinate 74,487,726, forward strand.
ACCTCTATCCATGCTGATCTTAGGACTGCTCTTTCAGGAAAACCATCTTTGCATACTTTGATTCGGCAGTTAGTTATAAGATGATGAACATCAAGAAAGGAGAATATATAAGATAATGTGCTATAGTTGTATTCCGGTTGAGAAAACCACACAAATTTGCCTACTGAATCCACGATTGTTGTAGATGTAAATGGACTGTTCTTCCCCCAAGCATTCAATTCATCAATAAATTCGTGTTCTGATGTAATGATATTCATTGTTTTCTTAGGGAATGTCTTTATTACTTTCTTGCAATTGTTGACAAGTGAAACAGGATTTCGAAATCCGTTTCTTTTCTTTTTTGGTGCCAAAGAAATGTTAGCGGAGGTGAATGCTTCATGTAATAAATCAGAAAGTTTGGACTTATTCCAAGATTTACAAAAATGCAATTTGGAGTCTAAAGTAGATTCATTGTAGATGTCTAGGCATAACACTAATTCTAGCTTGGTCATAGTCTTTGTAAGATGATCTTTGTCTGTTGTCAGCTCTTTGAATTCTAGGAACATATACTTTAGCCACCTGCTGGAGGCTTTTGATTTGTTTTGTAAAGCTTCAAATATCTTATGTGCATAATCATGACCTATAATTGTGTTCTCGGATTCCGCTGTTTCCATATTTATGAATGCTTCTTGTGATGGTTTCATATGTTCTAAACTCTGTGTTATTATTTCATTCTGTGCTTCTTTTGTATTTGTCACAGGTTCTGTTTCTCCGTGTTCTTCCTCGTGTACACCAAATGCATTGTCTAAAACAAAGAAACTTTCATTGCCAATAACGCTATTCATAACATCACAGTTATTTCGTCCTTTGCTGGATTCAAGCTGTAGTGTGTTGAGGGACGTTACTACTTCGTCATCTAGCACAGACATTACGCCCGATGGAGTGGTGGCTAATATATTGTCTACTCCGTTGTCTTCACTTTGAACATCGCCCAATTTTGAATTTCCTTGTTCGTTGGAAGTTGATTTAAAAGTCTTTATTATAGATACCAAATTTGATGAAACACGAATCTGATCACCATTTTTCGTTCCTACATATACAGAGCTATAAACTTCTGAACTTCCATTCGATAGGATATCATGCTTTACCTTTACGTAGGAAATTTTCTGAATCAAGTCTTCAAAAGATTCTGCTTTCACAATACATCTTTGAAAAATATCTTTAGTTAATGTGCTTGCATCTCTTTGTTTGACGTTATTGAAAACTTTCTTCTGTAGCTCAAGAACTGTAAGCGGGTCTCCTGATGATGACTGGAATGCTAACTTAGCCCACTGACCATCATAGGATACAACTAGTGTGTACAGTCCTTTCAGATAGAGTGTATAAAGAACATCGTTGATCATTTTACTCATTGCTTCTGTCTTCATACTGTAGCCTTTTAGACCGTATGCGATTGGAAAAGCGTGTGGTAATTCAGGTTTAAAACATCTGTCTAGGTCTGCTATCATAAAGACTAGGACTTCACTTGCTCTTTGAGTACACAAATTATGGCTTTCATTTATAAGTTTATCGCATCGCAACAACGTTTTTTCCAATTCTCGTATTTCATTTGGTTTTTCATTTCCGAACCCTTTTTTCTCCACTCTATCACTTTCGGTTTTATGGTAAATTCTATGGGTAATGCTTGTTGAATGTTTGCATGGTAAAGCACGACTTTATCTCCGCTACAAGAGTCACTTCGTTAAGACAATACCGCACTATGCTTTCCTTAAGGCCTGGTAATGATGCACTCAGTCGCTTCGGGTTTTCATTTTGATTAATTGCTTGAATCTCATAAGATATGTCATTCCACAATTTTTGGTTAAATTTTACTAAATGAATGGTCATGGAATCTTTAGAATGTGACAGAAGGTACAGTTTTGATGCATTGAGGCAATACATTTCACTGAGCACCTGTGGTACATAATATTTGGTAAACTGTAATGCACCGGAGTTGAAAACAGTTTGTCAGGAATTGGGTACTTAATTTCTACACCGAAAGAAACAAAGGCTTCTGAGATTTTGTTTCGAACACTTCCGTTTGGGCTTACTATCAAATAAGGTTTTTCGTCTACTCTCTTTATGTAACAACCCTCTTCGTAAAACGTCAATTCAGGATGTAATGCAGGTAAAATTTGGCATGAATTTCGTTAACGGAGCCATGGTCAAACATTTTCTGCAATTCTTCAGATATTTCCTTTGGTTGTGTTTTACCGGTCTTTTCGAATAAAAACTCCTTTTTTAATCCCTCTAATCCAATGCCTCTGTTGATCATGCTTCCAGTTATTAAACACGTTTTCCTTAGTAAATGCAATTTTTCAGAACGTTGTTTAATTAACGAAGGATCAGTATTTTGATCTGTACTGCTACCAAGACAGACAATATTTTCCTGTTTTTCTCAACTAACTTCATCTTTGCAGTTAAAGAGGTGCATGGAAATTCTAGTAATCGATGTATAACCAGACTATTTGCTGGGTATTAAATGAAGATTCAAGTCGGTATAAAGTTTAACAATTTAATAAACGATCCAACAAGAATATAAACGATGTTACAATATTGAGTCCGGTGTTTACGGTTAAAGAACCTTTCCAAAACTGAATATAAATTATTTTTAAGAAGTATATAAAACTTAATAATAAAGAAATACATGTGACTACGGATTAAGCAATTAATGTCCATTGTTAAGATAATATGATAACAACTGTCTTTGATACGTAGATACGAAGTCCATTATCGGATTAGAAGAAACATACATTTTTTTAACCAAAAGATAATTGTGAGGGAATATTTGAGCTAATAATGACAATTAAAAGATATAATAATTAAAGTCAGAAAGATGATAGTCCAAATAATTAACATGCTTTTCATCCGGTCATAGATGCAATGAAACAGAAGTTGTCATTACATTCAAGAAGATCGTCAATACAATTTTCAATTTTGAAAATACTCGTTTTTATACTGCTTATTACCATTACAAATTGACTAGATCTCCAATCTGATGAACATTTTTCTATTAATTTTCTAAAGAAGAAAGGTCTCGTATCCTTTCATTCAATATAGTCACCACCCCCTTAGATCTGTACAGTATTTCATCCTTTTCAGTTTGGTCGCAGTCTACTAATGCTCTTTTACCAAAAGTTTCAAATTTCTCTATCGTTGCCTTAGTTGCGTTGAAAAAATCATATTGTTCAGACAACCGAGACTGTTTTTCACAATAAGTCGGTTTATCTTTGTAACCCCAAAGGTTGACTTCTCCCTTTGAACTAGGATTGATTTTCTTTCCATCGACGCAAATCTTGTATGTTCCAGTCTGTTTGGGATCTGATTCTGACACTTTATCAATCATTTTTTTCATGATGCATGGTTTGTTTCTAGTAACATATTTTACATCGTCATTCAGAGTTCTTCTATCTGGAACAATGAAGTTTATTTTGGAACTTTTCGAGTCATACTTTCCGGCCAATGCTTCTCTACAAGTATACTGTCCTTTATTTTTCGGTCCTCCCATATACCTCAGAAATCGACCACCAAAAGACGCAAACCTGTTCTCCAAAATAGCTTAATCTCATCACTGTATCTCATGGAAGCTGTGTACCAATCCAAACTAAATCAGCGAACTACATCTAAGAACAGCAAGAACGCAATGTTGTCCAAAGGAAATTTCTTTTCAGAGAGCATTCTGTTGAATGAGATAAACTCGTTTAATTTACCACATTCTTTAAGGGTGTGTATAGCACCTGGTAACAGTGACATCATCTCCTGAAGAGTTTCATCATTATCCTCCATACCATTATCATTGCTGTTTTCAACTGGAAGTACCGAGATTCCATCGCTATTTTTAGCAATATTCGTATCCGTTTCACTTATATTGTGTATGTCAATATCATTCGTCTCGTTTGTATTTTGTGTTGCGTCATTTGAAAGTTTGATGATTTTCTTTAATGGACTGTCCTTTGGTACGAAACTTGGTTTTGAAACGTGTATTGTTTTAGAATTTGAATAAGCAGAAATAGTCCGTCCATCCTCTCTGCATACTTCCGGTATAATTTTGAAGTTTAATGTTCTCACCAATCGACCTTCAATAGCTTGGATCTTGATCTCCTTATCATAATGGTTATCTATCATGTGTTGAACAACAAAGGGGAAAGTAAGTTCTAAGAAGCAGTAGCCGCATTTATATTTCATTTTATCTGAAAGTTGAAAGAGAATTCATTCACTTAATGGTTCTAAATATTCAATGCGGAAAAATTCTCCTGCCCTTACCTCCTTCCTTCCTTCCTCCACCCACAATCCACCCCGAAATGTTCATCACTTATATGCAAATGCTGACTAATGTTGTATGCTTATAAGCATTGCGTATAAGTTTCATAACATTTGGTTGAGGCAATATATAAAGTTTGAGAACAGAAACGACAAATTTAGCTTTTTCATTTATAAAAGAGCATAACTCAAGAACGGTAAATGTGATGCTACCCAATTTCTAACTTCATTTGTGTTTTGTGGTGATAAGCATTGCGTTTAAGTTTTAAAATATTTGGATAAGGCATACTAAAGTTAGAGAACGGAAACCAATTTTTGGGACTTTCTGGACGGACGGGACGGACGGGACAGACGGGTCGGACGGACATGGGTAACACTTAACGCTACGTCAGGGGCATAAAAATAGGTCAGTGAAGCAGTGACATGCCTTTCCGAAAGTTACAACATTTGCAAGCTTTTGTATATGCCATATTCATATTGTATACATCGAGTATGTAAAAGATGTAATAGGAATGTATTCAAGCCTTATATTGTGTATACATCTTAAATGCTGTCAAGCGAATTGTATTTTTATCAAATGCATAATTAGATATTTGAACTTAATACTTTATTTTCTTTAAAAGGACGGAAAATAAATATTTTAAAATTAGCAAGTTGCCGCACAGTTGAAAACAAGTTGCCGTACAGTAAATTTGTCAACACGAGCAAGTTGCCGTACCATAGACTTTATCTTTTATGGTCTTTATTCTTTAAAAAACATCTTTTTGACAACAAATTTCAGGAAATTTGACGCCACACTATAATAATCTAAAAACGTGTCTGGAAAAATAATGAAAGACAGTTGAATATCTTGCCAATGGGGCGACAGAGGACGTTCGACCTCGAAATTTTCCGGTACTAAGTGGCAAGTTTTGTAGTATAACACAAAATCTTGTCATAATTTTATACTTATCGGCCTAATTATTTAAAGAATTATATATCAGAAAATGATTTCTTATGCGATACCCTCGTCAAATCAGTAGAAATGCTTTAAATTGAATGAATTCTTACCTTGTTTACTTTTTTTTCCATTTCTCTCCGCTTCGTTAGTACCCAATTTCCGGTGGTGATGATACACAGTGCCAATAGAAAGGAAATTTCCATCCTAACAACATTTAATTTTTATAAATAAATCGTAGGATTGGTTTACACGGCAGAATAAATTAACAATTAAATTTCAAATTTTTAAGGTACATTTGACGTTGTGTCTTTGTACTTGATAGTGGTTTCCTCACATTTTCAAATGGCTGTAACTCCGAAAATAGATCGGTTACCCACTTAAATTTTTCGATTTTTCATTGTATTTTTACAAGTTCTAAGTGTATACAATTTCTTTTAAAAATTGCTGCACAAACTATTTACGAACCTGTTACCTTAAATCTGGGAACAGTATATCTAACTGTAAGCATAGTAGACATTTGCGGAAACTGTCACACACCTACGATTAGGATTATAATTTCACTTACAAGTAGCATTTAAATCTTGGGTCGTTTCAAAGTGTAAATATAAACCGTCGGTTCAAAACAAAGACTAACTCCTATGATGTTTTTCTATAGTTGAACAACGGGATTTCAAAGAAATATCGATACAAAATGGCATCTTGGCAGCTTGAGGTGGAATCGGGACAACTTGGACCCAAAGGCAAATCGGACTAAGGCAATTCGGGCCAATTTAAAACCACTCGGACAACTTTTATAGACAGCTAGGACAAGTTTGAAAGAGAACTCGGACCAGTTTAAAACAATTGCCAGACCAGTGACTCTTCGTGGTTTTTACGTTTAATATGATTTTTGTTTGTTTTTGTCTAGATTTTTTTTCTCAGTTTCTCCTAAATGGCCATCTTAGCTTGCTGTGACAACTTATCAGTTAGATGCATTTCAATAAGTTCCGTTACTATAAATTGTTGATTGACGGCCTAACGAAAAATCAATTAGAAAAATAAAACAACAAATATCTTTCAATGCAATGAAAATATAAAGCAGATTTATATTCGTCTTTACATATACTGGCCCGTGTTGTAATAAGTGATCCTAGAAATCTTTCAAGATGGTTGAAATGCCTTTTACCGTCAGGCACCAAATGTTAATTTTCGACTATCATTAACAACAACTTGATTCAATTTATATTGTGGTTTGTCAAATTATCCTTATTTGTCAGAGGTCTCAATTATTCAAACTTTACCGTTATAATTGGAAAACATATACCATGATTCGTCAAAATCAGTTGATTTTTTTATCGTCATATTGAACTCTATGTTTCTTTGTGGATTTTTGTGGTTTACTCCTGGTTTGCCCACTTTTGATTATACCAATTAGCTATTAGTAAAGAAAACAAAAAAGACAAAGGTTTAATGAGCATACAATTGTATAGTCTGTTCCAACTTAGGTATATAGTTTATCAGTGTTTTCTATATATTCAGGTATTTTTCATTGTGTAGTTCCATTTTCATTTGTATAGATAAATAATAAATAAATCAAATATTTTTCTCTCAATAATTTAATATCAATTCAATCGATTCATTTAACATACATGTACATCTAATGACAAAACAATGACATTCATTTATAAAAGCGTCTTAATAATAAAGTTTCTGAATGATTTTTCATGATATAAATACACCAATACAAATCTTCTTTTATTGCAAACATAATTTATATAATATATGAATCAAATTTATACATGCATTGCATAAGGAAATAAATAAAGCACTATGGTAAAATAAGTATTATGGGGCACTATATGTATAATGATGGAAAATAAATAAAGCACTATGGTTTTACAATCTTTTATATACATTTCAAAAGTCACAAAACATTATATTTACAAAGTCACAAATTACAATCTTTCACTAAGTCATTCAGTTCAAATGGAGAAGATGGGATGCTGCGTCAGAGTAGTCTATCACGTTGATGGGATGCTGCGTCAGAGTAGTCTATCACGTTGATGAGTCCTTGTTGGTATCAGTTTTTCAGTAGTTGGAGTCTCGTGTCTCTGTATCGTCGTCTTTTGATGAGTGGGCGGGTTAGAGTCTCCTCCTGCTGCATACTGGATAATGGTACATTCTGTTAGTGTCTGGGTCTTCTTCAGTAACTCAATGATCTCGTACATGTTTAGGGTGGTCATGTTGGAGTCTGTTCTTAATTTTGTTGTGCCATCCTTCGGGGTCCTTCTGTGTAGTAGTGGTTCCATAGAAAGCGGTTTCCTTTAACCCAAAACTCTGTCACGTAATCGATAGTTGTCTTGGGTAGGAAGGGTCTGTTGAGTGACCTTTGGTGGTAGAGTGATGTCTTGCAGGAGTAATAGGTAAAGCTTGGCTACTAAACAGTTGCATTTATATTTTATTTGTTAGAATTAATTGGATATTCTTTTTTCATATTCAATTTCGTAACAGTGTTTTTATTAAAATTAAAAATAAATAAATAAATAAGGTGAATAAATAAAAGAAATTTAAATGACACTTATTTTAATCTTAAATCTCATTATTTTACTTTTTACATTTTTTTCAGAATGTACCAACAATTAAAACAATTTATTGATAAATTGTCAAAATAATAAACATTTTGTATAGATTTTGTCTATATTTTTTCATCTTTGACAATTTCAATACATTTTCCTGCTAAAAAATATAAATATAAAGTATAAAATATTTTTGCACTTTTTCCTTGATCTAATACCAAAATTAAGTATCTTTTATAAAATTTTACAGGTGGAATAAAGGTAAAAAATATGACTATAATTCAGAAATAAACTATAATTGTTAAAACAACAAAATACCCTATGTATTTATAAACCTGCAATTAAAAGTGGGCAAACCAGGATGACACCGTTTTGGTGGACTTCTTTGTATTTTCGTCGTTTTTCTTTTGACCATGGTGGAGTCTTTTTCCTTCGACTTATGGGTTCAAAATGCCCCTTTGCATCGTTTCCTTGTTTAAAAAAAAAATTAAATTAACTTAAGTTGCATTAAACATAATTTTGTACATGCAATTACATTTTTCAATTAAATCAAAAATTTCCAAGCATAGACCCCCCCAAGAACTTCGTTTAAATATTCTTAAAGCACCCGGGTTGGCTTTTAAAGTACACGGATGTCTGTTAACCCAATTTTAGATTTAATGCAAGTCAAACAAGTTTATTAAACGATGACTTTTTTTATTTCTTTAGAAATAAAGTAGTTAATAAATGTTATCAAATAAAACTATATTACATCATTTTTTACTTAAATGCTCTTTGCTTGTAATGATATTTGAATGCACACGAATATTAAATGGATCCGATTCTGAATCAAACACATGACACATCATTTAAAACGAGATATTTTTATATTTCATTAAGAATAGGTTATAAGCTGATATTTTGAAACAAATCGGCAACGTGATATTTTTTAAAATTACAATATGTATCATTAACGTCAAGATCTAAACGTTATTTTTAAAAGAAATCAAGCACTATTTAAGTCGGATAGGGAACATTCGGATACAAAAGTGTAATCGTATAAAAGATGTACGACTCCTAATTACTATATACCGCACGCTTTTGTAAAGCGAGTAGAACTATTAATACGGAAAAATAAATAAATTATAAGTGTATTTCGTGCATTTATTTTATTTTTCCCCGTTATGGATGAAGAACACAAGTTAACCATGTCAGTATTACCTGCCCTGATGCAGACTCCACCAGATGTAAAAAGTAAAATCAGAAAAATACGGAACTCCGAGGAAAATTCACAAAGGAAAGTCCCTAATCAAATGGCAAAGTCAAAAGGAACCTGGTTTTATAGCTAGCTAAACCTCTCACTTGTATGACAGTCCATTATTTTGACAACGATGCGTGAACAAGGTAAGGTAGGGTAAGGTACACATGTCATTCGTCATGTGATTATAATCCTGGTAGTCCTAGCTTGACCACCGACAAACCAATCTTTTACAATCAGGGAAATATTATAGGCAATGGTGTATACTTTTGGAATGGGAGAAATGTGTTCAATTGTTTTGCAATCAAACGATATTCCTTTTCCGGTCAAATTCCTGAAACGTTACTTTAAATTGTAGCCGATGTTAATGGTCTCTTCAGGCAGATAAACGGTCGGGATCATAAGCTTTCCCCGGGAAACACAATTCTTCTTTTATGTTATGGTTACGATCGTACCTGTCTTTTCTGAAATAGTTTGACGTTTTGACTACCAAAGATGAAACACATACATGTATACCTATTTCAAGAAACATATAACCGTCTTATTTATTGGCCTTCTTTGGATGATTGGCAGAACTTACAAGGTGGGTGGCCAAAACTTCCATTTGCAGTAGAGCTATAGACGGAAAGTTTGTGGCCGATAACGGAATCACAGGAGCAGTATTCCCCAGGACACAGACATTGTCACTGCATTCATACTCAAGTTGTAATATTGAACAAAGACAGGCTATGTTATTTTGAGTGCGGATTTCTGTGGCATCAGCAATATATGTTGATGCGAAATATAGGACAAGAATTACCTTTTCCGACTGAACTGTTTTTGCTAGGCGACAAAACATATCCACTTTTCAGAAATACCAGAAAACAGGTAGTCAACATTTTGTATCTTAGATATGGTTTAGCTAATAAGATGCAAGTCTCGTCAAAAATGATTTGTAGACTGTGATATATATTTTTTATTTGGAATTATAATTTTATTAGTAGTTAATAAGTTATATTATATTGTAGGTTTGAAGGCATGGGGTAAACCCAGTATAGTTATATCAGATTCAATTTTAAAGTATCTTCCGGAGATGAGGAATACGCAACTTCAGGCCTTTGGTGGTCTGAGTTGCGAAATGCTTTTAAGGAAATTAAAAAACAGGGTATTCACCTGGTACCATTTTAACAATATAATTTTACATGTGGGTACAAATGATCTATCTAATATTAATACTAATGTATTTGAAAAATACATTCGTGATATTATACATGAATTGAGGATTTGTAATCCAGATTGTGTAATTATTTTATTCTCAATATTACCCAGGCCATGTGATTTTAATCATTCTGAATTATTCGTCATCAATTTTAACAATGTACTAAAACAGTTGGCTTCCTCTCTTACTAATGTCAGATACATGGCATGTGAGAAGACTTTTATAATAGACCTGGGAACAGTATATCTAACGGGAAATGAATCTGATAGGCTTTTCAGTATAAAATAGATAAAATCTCGGACTCCACGAGACTTCGCGAAATTTATGGATTTTGGTGAATATATATGTTCCTGAATAGACTGAGGAAGCCAATTAACACTTTGTTTTCTATTGACAAATTGCATTTGTCCACTACTGGTCTTAATAAGGTTTTTAGCTTTATAGCTAATACTCTTGCACGTCTTTAAATCTTTTGAAGTAGAATGAATTTAGATTGTGTTTGAAATTTGATTAAGAATTTTAAATTCAAATTTACTAGTAAATTGTAGCTTATTTTTAGGAGATGGTTTACTCTTAATCTCCACATGAGAGAGAGTAGACTTTTGATCCTGTTTTTATCTGTTATTGCAGAGGGTTTACACTGTTGACTATATCGTGCATCCTTGTTAGTACAATGTTTAGTACACCTGTCCTTGTGATGGGGGATCGAGGTTCGAGTCCTCGACTTGGATTATAGAAGATGGTGTAGACTTACTCCTTAAATTATTTTAGAATTATAATAAAAGTTGCAATTTGCAGTTTCTGAGATTTGATTGTTTGGCGGACCTTCGCTTTGGCGGGTATGAAATTTACATTTCATTTGTATCTCATAGAATTTTTATTTTGTTATGCTTCATTCTTTATATTTATTAAGATACTTCTTAGTATTTCTTTAATTCAGAGTTTATTTGTCAGTTATAATCTATGATAACATGGAATTGCATTATATTGTATTATAATCTTGACATATGTATATATTAATATCACTACCTGCAAAGCCTAAATAAAAGTTTTTATGTAAACAGTATTTTCTTCTGAATTAATTCAGAAAAAGGAAAAAATCATTTGAAATGTGTTACCCTGACTCTGTACGCACATAAATTAGGCAAAAATCGGACTTAAATATATTTTAATCTTATCAAAATAGATATAAATCGTGTTTATTATTGATGTTCCGACTCATAAATTCTGCAAACTTTGATTTAAACACTTACAACTGCATTTTCCATGAAAAATAAAAATTTTAACATAGGTGTACTGAAAATTCGACATTTTTTGAAAATGACCCATATAGGCAAAAGGAAAGACGATAATTTTGGACTTATCAAGCTATTAATGTCCACAGCTCGTATCTCAAAAAAAAAAAAATAAATAAATAAATAAAAATAAATAAATAAAAATAAAAAATAATGGTTATCCTCATATTTACTTTTCATATTTTCTGGTTTAATATAAAAAATGGCAGATAACAAGGTACTCGTCAAAACCGAATTTTCTCAGGTGAGGTTGAAGATGAAGTTCATTTTTTATTTATTAAATGCGACACACATTTATCAAAAAACAGAGGAATTGGTGCAATTAAACATGGTTTATATATTGATCCAGAGACATATACACACATATGTCTCTGATTGATCCCAGCTGTAAACGATTTCAGATGCCTTGTAAGCAACCTTGGCGGTGATCCTTATATTTTGGGGTGGACATCGCAAAGAAAACAACATAATACAAATCGGTTCGCTCCCTTTCCAAATGTTTCCCCTTTAAAATTGATCCAAAAAAAAGGTATGTATTGTATTGCCATTGTAGTGAGTCAATGTTTGTCAGTCACATTTTTTTCACGCCCAAATAATAGAGGTTCACGTCACTAATCCAATGTTGAAGTCTATTAAATTCGTATGGGTTCAAATTATGCGAATCCGTTACATTATTAGGGTCAAAATCTAGAACGACAATCCTCCAGTCCATGACCCTTGTTCCTTAAAACGGAAAGGTCCACCTTTTTGTTGAAAGGTCATGATACTTTACTTATTTGCTGATATTTATCTTGTTCTTCTGAACAAAATATTACATGACCAACAAAATTGTGAATGAATTGATATTTTTTATTATTAAAGCAAATTTAGAAAAAAATAATTTTGTTGCACTAAAATGAAAAATTATAAGAAATAATTTTTTTTAAACACAAAAACTCCAAAAGTAGGGGCATGAAGCAGATGAAAGTTTTCACAGCTGTGCTGAATATTTTGATGAGCTTTTTTTAATGGGAATTGGAAATTTGTTTGGGAAAAATATTAGTAATTTGTTAAAAAGTTGTAAATTTTGAGAAACATCTTTCTTTGCCATGTTTGCTAGGAAAACTACGACAACTGATATAGGTATATAATAATTCTATTTCAAATTGTTTCTGCCAAAATTCTGGGCATCAAATTTTAAGTATAAAACAAATAAAAAATTTGAGAAACATCTCTTTGAGCTTTAGTATCACAACTACAATTGATATACAAAATGAATATGTATGAATGCTATTCCAAATTGATTCCAGGTGTAACATTAACTATCGGTCTTCATTTTTGAAATTGCTTCTAAAATACATAAACATTTCTAGTGTTTGGATTTTAAGGAACTTTGATATTTACGTAGAACATGATGATCTGAATTATTTCCTCTTGTCAAAATTAATACCCAATGAACATATATATACATGTATTGCTTTGTTTGCATCAGCATTAATTATTTTTCTTGTGCCTTGCACAAGAGTGCAATATGGGAGCCCTTCCTAATGTCTCAGAGTTTTAGATCTTTGTGGAGATTTCTAAGGCAAAACCTGTTCATACAATTTTATTATTACATGTTCCTGGTCACTGATTCTGACTTTCCGTCAAATTAAATGGTCATGAGATGAAATTTCATGATTTTATAAATGGTGAAATAATTATGATTAATCTCTCATTCATATTTCCAGCATACATGTACATGTAACAGGATCATGATATCTAATTTAGTTAGGGATATGAGTCAGCCTCCTTCTAATAATTGACTACTTAGTTAGGGATACGAGTCAGCCTCCTTCTAATAATTGTCTACTTAGTTAGGGATACGAGTCAGCCTCCTTCTAATAATTGACTACTTAGTTAGGGATATGAGTCAGCCTCCTTCTAATAATTGACTACTTAGTTAGGGATATGAGTCAGCCTCCTTCTAATAATTGTCTACTTAGTTAGGGATATGAGTCAGCCTCCTTCTTATAATTGACTACTTAGTTAGGGATATGAGTCAGCCTCCTTCTAATAATTGACTACTTAGTTAGGGATATGAGTCAGCCTCCTTCTAATAATTGACTACTTAGTTAGGGATATGAGTCAGCCTCCTTCTAATAATTGTCTACTTAGTTAGGGATATGAGTCATCATCCTCCTTCTAATAATTGTCTACTTAGTTAGGGATATGAGTCAGCCTCCTTCTAATAATTGACTACTTAGTTAGGGATATGAGTCAGCCTCCTTCTAATAATTGACTACTTAGTTAGGGATATGAGTCAGCCTCCTTCTAATAATTGACTACTTAGTTAGGGATATGAGTCAGCCTCCTTCTAATAATTGACTACTTAGGGATATGAGTCAGCCTCCTCCTAATAATTAAAATTGAGAATGGAAATGGGGAATGTGTCAAAGAGACAACAACCCGACCACAGAACAGACAACAAGAGAAGGTCACCAATAGGTCTTCAATGCAGCGAAATTCCGCACCGGAGGCGTCCTTAAGCTGGCCCCTAAACAATTATATATACTAGTTCAGTGATAATGGACATCATACTAAACTCCAAATTATACACAAGAAACTAAAAGTAAAATAATACAAGACTAACAAAGGCCAGAGGCTCCTGACTTGGGACAGGCGCAAAAATGCGGCGGGGTTAAACATGTTTATGAGATCTCAACCTCCCCTATACCTCTAGCCAATGTAGAAAAGTAAGCGATAACAATACGCACATTAAAAGTCAGTTAAAGAGAAGTCCGAGTCCGATGTCAGAAGATGTAACAAAAGAAAATAAACAAAATGACAATAATACATAAATAACAACAGACTACTAGCAGTTAACTGACATGCCAGCTCCAGACCTCAATTAAACTGATTGAAAGATTATGTCTTCATCATATGAATATCAGGCACAATCCCTCCGTTAGGGTTTAGTATCATACCATCATAAAATATATGAGAAGAGCATAACCCGTGTCATGCCAACAACTGGTTTTTAAATAAATGTGTTTAGTTCGATGCAAAGACCCTATAAGTGAATCAATATTAAAGCCAAAATATGCAATCTTTAATGACCTGACAACAGTATCGTAACTATATCCCTTCTTAATAAGTCTATTTAAAGGTTTTGTTAGCTTCTGAGGTGAATACTGACATTTTAGTGCTTTATAAAGAATATTACCATAAAAGATTGGATGTGAAATACCTGAGCGTATAAGAAGTCTGCATGTTGAGCTATATTTACGAATGATGTCCTTGTACCGATGATAAAATTTAGTAAATGTTTTGACTAGTTTGTGATATCGAAAACCCTGGTGTAATAATTTTCTGTAATACATAAATTTCTTCGTTAAAATCTGAAACGTTGTTACATACACGAGCGAATCGTACAAGTTGAGATATATAAACACCGTAAGATGGTGACAAGGAGCGTCACCATCTAAAATTGACTACTTAGTTGGGGATATGAGTCAGCCTCCTTCTAATAATTGACTACTTAGTTAGGGATATGAGTCAGCCTCCTTCTAATAATTGTCTACTTAGTTAGGGATATGAGTCAGCCTCCTTCTAATAATTGACTACTTAGTTAGGGATATGAGTCATCCTCCTTCTAATAATTGACTACTTAGGGATATGAGTCAGCCTCCTCCTAATAATTGACTACTTAGTTAGGGATATGAGTCATCCTCCTTCTAATAATTGACTACTTAGGGATATGAGTCAGCCTCCTCCTAATAATTGACTACTTAGTTGGGGATATGAGTCAGCCTCCTTCTTATAATTGTCTACTTAGTTAGGGATATGAGTCAGCCTCCTTCTAATAATTGACTACTTTGTTACAATGTATGCTGCAGTAATTTTTATCAATGCAATGTGGGGGACATAGAAAAACAGCCTTCCTTCAACCAATGTGTCTGTCCATCCATCTGTCCTGGTGATTTACGTCCGTCCTTTGGTTACTTTTTTATGATAACCTTTTTAAACTATGTATAAAGACAATCATTCAAGTTTTTTTTCCAACAGTAACTGCTTTCAGTTCCACCCTGACTGTTAACCTTGGTATATGCATTCTAAATATGCTTACTATGTCAGATACATGTATCAACTACCGGGGTATAAAAAAAAGTCGTTGATACAAAGAATGAAATGTAAGTTCGTAAAATCAGACCATCGACACTGACACAAAACATGCAAAAGAGGAGAATTGAAAACTCTTAAAAAAACAAGTTTAACACGGCTACATGTAAATGTGTCAGTCCAAATTCACAAATCTGGTCTTTGGTTACATTGTTCATGTTATCATGGTCATGAACTGGACTTTGGTGTTGATGGCAATCATTTGTCAGTATTTGTTAAATTTAGTCTCAATTATGCAGACATTCCACAATTAGTAAAGAGAGACTTGACCTGTATTTTTGTGTTGTTGGGATGCTCTCTCTCATTTACATATGGTCCTTATCTAGTCATATATTCACATAATTATATATATTCATTTTGATATTTTGAATATTTTATTTTGCAGCCAAAATGGCAGTCACAGTTTCTGTCTTAGCCAACATTGTTGGAGTTGTTGGCCTTGTTGTCATAGTGATAAAACTGATACAAAAATGTATGGCACACAGGAAGTGGGTAGCAGTGTATGATGCTTTGCCTGGAGATAGTCATAAGAAACATTGGCTGTGGGGACATGTACATCTGGTAAAGTTTTACAGTCATAAGAAACATTGGCTGTGGGGACATGTACATCTGGTAAAGTTTTACAGTCATAAGAAACATTGGCTGTGGGGACATGTACATCTGGTAAAGTTTTACAGTCATAAGAAACATTGGCTGTGGGGACCTGTACATCTGGTAAAGTTTTACAGTCATAAGAAACATTGGCTGTGGGGACCTGTACATCTGGTAAAGTTTTACTGTCATAAGAAACATTGGCTGTGGGGACCTGTACATCTGGTAAAGTTTTACAGTCATAAGAAACATTGGCTGTGGGGACCTGTACATCTGGTAAAGTTTACAGTCATAAGAAACATTGGCTGTGGGGACCTGTACATCTGGTAAAGTTTTACTGTCATAAGAAACATTGGCTGTGGGGACATGTACAAAAATGTACATCTGGCAAAGTTTACTGTCATAAGAAACATTGGCTGTGGGACATGTACAAAATGTACATCTGGCAAAGTTTTACAGTCATAAGAAACATTGGCTGTGGGGACATGTACAAAATGTACATCTGGCAAAGTTTTACTGTCATAAGAAACATTGGCTGTGGGGACATGTACAAAATGTACATCTGGCAAAGTTTTACAGTCATAAGAAACATTGGCTGTGGGGACATGTACAAAATGTACATCTGGCAAAGTTTTACAGTCATAAGAAACATTGGCTGTGGGGACATGTACAAAATGTACATCTGGCAAAGTTTTACAGTCATAAGAAACATTGGCTGTGGGGACATGTACAAAATGTACATCTGGCAAAGTTTTACTGTCATAAGAAACATTGGCTGTGGGGACCTGTACATCTGGCAAAGTTTTACAGTCATAAGAAACATTGGCTGTGGGGACCTGTACATCTGGTAAAGTTTTACAGTCATAAGAAACATTGGCTGTGGGACCTGTACATCTGGTAAAGTTTACTGTCATAAGAAACATTGGCTGTGGGGACATGTACAAAATGTACATCTGGCAAAGTTTTACAGTCATAAGAAACATTGGCTGTGGGGACCTGTACATCTGGTAAAGTTTTACAGTCATAAGAAACATTGGCTGTGGGGACATGTACAAAATGTACATCTGGCAAAGTTTTACAGTCATAAGAAACATTGGCTGTGGGGACCTGTACATCTGGTAAAGTTTTACAGTCATAAGAAACATTGGCTGTGGGGACCTGTACATCTGGTAAAGTTTTACAGTCATAAGAAACATTGGCTGTGGGGACCTGTACATCTGGTAAAGTTTTACTGTCATAAGAAACATTGGCTGTGGGGACATGTACAAAATGTACATCTGGTAAAGTTTTACAGTCATAAGAAACATTGGCTGTGGGGACCTGTACATCTGGTAAAGTTTTACAGTCATAAGAAACATTGGCTGTGGGGACCTGTACATCTGGTAAAGTTTTACAGTCATAAGAAACATTGGCTGTGGGGACCTGTACATCTGGTAAAGTTTTACAGTCATAAGAAACATTGGCTGTGGGGACATGTACAAAATGTACATCTGGCAAAGTTTTACAGTCATAAGAAACATTGGCTGTGGGGACATGTACATCTGGTAAAGTTTTACAGTCATAAGAAACATTGGCTGTGGGGACCTGTACATCTGGTAAAGTTTTACAGTCATAAGAAACATTGGCTGTGGGGACATGTACATCTGGTAAAGTTTTACAGTCATAAGAAACATTGGCTGTGGGGACCTGTACATCTGGTAAAGTTTTACAGTCATAAGAAACATTGGCTGTGGGGACATGTACATCTGGTAAAGTTTTACAGTCATAAGAAACATTGGCTGTGGGGACATGTACATCTGGTAAAGTTTTACAGTCATAAGAAACATTGGCTGTGGGGACCTGTACATCTGGTAAAGTTTTACAGTCATAAGAAACATTGGCTGTGGGGACCTGTACATCTGGTAAAGTTTTACAGTCATAAGAAACATTGGCTGTGGGGACCTGTACATCTGGTAAAGTTTTACAGTCATAAGAAACATTGGCTGTGGGGACATGTACATCTGGTAAAGTTTTACAGTCATAAGAAACATTGGCTGTGGGGACATGTACATCTGGTAAAGTTTTACAGTCATAAGAAACATTGGCTGTGGGGACATGTACATCTGGTAAAGTTTTACAGTCATAAGAAACATTGGCTGTGGGGACCTGTACATCTGGTAAAGTTTTACAGTCATAAGAAACATTGGCTGTGGGGACCTGTACATCTGGTAAAGTTTTACTGTCATAAGAAACATTGGCTGTGGGACCTGTACATCTGGTAAAGTTTTACAGTCATAAGAAACATTGGCTGTGGGGACCTGTACATCTGGTAAAGTTTTACAGTCATAAGAAACATTGGCTGTGGGGACATGTACATCTGGTAAAGTTTTACAGTCATAAGAAACATTGGCTGTGGGGACATGTACATCTGGTAAAGTTTTACAGTTGACGTTGATGTATAACAAATCATCTATACACAATTCCTAATTTCTCTTAATTTTCTACTGACACATCCACCTTAAATTCTAAAGTTTGTTAAATTAATTGGACAGAATTTGATTAAAATGATAAGCAAGGTAAATCTATGAAGTTGGAATTATAATAAGAGCCAATATTTACCTTGCAAAAATAGTAAAGTCTTTCAATTCTTTCAAAATTATTTTAGTTCTTCTATTGATGAATGAATAGGGTGATACAAACTGATCACTTCAGTTCAGGAAAAGTCAGTTGTTATATCACTATCACATCATAAATCTGTTGATAGTGATGTACTGTAAACCAACTAATTTTAGGGAGTGATTTGTTTTCACGACAATAGTGAGTAGAAAAATAACATGAAAATAGATTGTCTCGAAAATATATAAAAATTTAAACATGTAAAACTTGGATCTTTCCTTGTTTAACATCCTTACATCAAGTAAATTTGAAAATCGCAAAATTAAACTGGCCTGAAAGGGGTTAGAAAGGGCTAAACACGAAATAGTGTCTGTGAAGATAAGTTGGTTTACAGTATTTATAGACCATTTTACAATTGTTTTTTGGTTAAATATTGAATGAGCCAAGGCCTTATCAAAAAAGGAATTTTATCAACGTTAACATCTTTATATAGGACATCTGGCAGTAAAGTATCTTTTTGGGTAAAGCCTTGGCTCATTCATATCTATGATACCACTATATATTAATGACTAGATCTCAAAATGAGGCTATTTTACTGATTTTAAGTTTTCATGAAATACAAAGTTTGAAGCCTGAAAGCAAAATGTAAGGCACAGTGAATTTCAAAATGCTGATCTTGTTTTGTGAACATCTGCAGGATATTATTTGATAGATTTATAATATTTATTGTTTTTTTAATTCAAAGGGACAACATGCATGACATAAGATACTTTATCATACCTTTTCCTTTATTTTATTAACCTAGTAATATAATAGTAGTCATACATACTATTAATGTTTGCAGTTTTATATTTTCAGTACCCAGGTCCCAATGAAGAAGGATTAAAATTTCAGATGGAGTGGGTTTCAAACTTTCCCAAAATTTATTGTATATGGATAAGTCTGATTCACCCAGTTGTTGTGTTACATCATCCAGACTCAGTAAAAACTATACTAAAATCTTCAGGTTTGTCCTATCACAAGATCTTAAATATATAAATATGATAAACAGACCAATCATTAACCTCACTGGCAGCTTTCCTGTAGGACACTTATACGTCCCTATTTTCCAATTTTATTAACTAGATTATTTATGTTTTTCAGTACCCTGGTCCTAATGAAGAGGGTTTGAAATTTCAGATGGAAAGGGTCTCAAGATTTCCCAAACTGCACTGCTTGTGGATAAGTTTTATTCGTCCTATCATTGTAATGCACCATCCAGATACTATGAGAGCTATCCTCAAAACTTCAGGTTTGTTAATTAGTGCCATATTTGTTTCATATTATGGCTTACCTGGTATATTCTTTTATCATAACTAGTGCTAGAAATCTCCTGGGTTAAAACATTTATTTTTATATTCATTTTCAACAGATTTTTAATTAACAATAAACATGAATCTGAGAAATCTCTTTATAAAAAATAGGGAAAGTATTGCAGTGACCTGAAACTGTATATATCATTTGGGATAAAATTGTAGCTTTGTGTTGTTTTTTTTTTTTTTTTTTTGGGGGGATATACTGTTCTTGTTAGCCATCAATGGGGTACTGATCAACAATTCTAAATTTCAAGCACTGTAAACATGGATTTTTTCATGATTTTAATAGATAAACCTTTAACATTTCAAGCCAATATTTTTGCTTCTACAAATTATTCAATCGGGGAATATTTTTGCCCATTTTACGTGTCAACAAAATGAGCTAAGATAACTCTGACATGAAAATTTCAATGTTTACAGTACCATATTCTCTCCAGAAAACTTTACCTCTTTGTAAGTTTAACCTTTGTGCATAATTCCTGTAAGTATTCAGAAAATTACGCTTCCTGTTTACATTTTCCAACATTGCATTAAAATACAAATTTTTGAAGAATTAAGGAGTGTATCTTATTAAATACTTGTTGACATTACTAGTTTGTACTTGAATAAGATATGGTTATTAGAAAATGAAGGAGTTGTGAGGTGAATGTCAATGAAACAGCAGCCCAACAACATAAGGCAATAGAAAAAGACAAAACCAATCTGTCTATAAAGATAGAGAGAGAAAGCATTGAATGATTCTTCTTCTTCTTCTTCCAGGTTAGGAACCAAATTCAAAACTGAATGTGATTTGTTCCATGCAAAAACTATGCACAGTGTCAGGCAACACAGAAAGTTCTCTCTTGGCTATTTACATTTAAAAACATTCGCAATATTTTACAATTATAATTATGTAGAACTTGGTGTCTTGATTTGAGTCTAAAGTCTAGATAAATTGTGAATACATATAATACAACATAAAAATTTGACACCTAATGTTGATTGATTGATTGATTGTTGTTGTTTAACACCACTTTCAGCACACTTAGCTATATCATGGCAGCCTGGTAAACTAGCAATCCTAGTCAATTAAGATTGGAGTCAAACTCACCTTGCCAAAGTGGAGTTGAAACTCACAACCTCAGTGTTTACAGGCTAGTGATCACTGTAGATTAACTACTATGACCACTCAGCAACTGAGCCCCTCACTAAGGTTAAATCTTCTCTGTCCAGATAAAGCATGAATACATTGACCAGCTGTGGGACCTGTACATCTGGTAAAGTTTTACAGTCATAAGAAACATTGGCTGTGGGGACCTGTACATCTGGTAAAGTTTTACTGTCATAAGAAACATTGGCTGTGGGGACCTGTACATCTGGTAAAGTTTACTGTCATAAGAAACATTGGCTGTGGGGACCTGTACATCTGGTAAAGTTTTACAGTCATAAGAAACATTGGCTGTGGGGACATGTACATCTGGTAAAGTTTACAGTCATAAGAAACATTGGCTGTGGGACCTGTACATCTGGTAAAGTTTTACAGTCATAAGAAACATTGGCTGTGGGGACATGTACATCTGGTAAAGTTTACAGTCATAAGAAACATTGGCTGTGGGGACCTGTACATCTGGTAAAGTTTTACAGTCATAAGAAACATTGGCTGTGGGGACATGTACATCTGGTAAAGTTTACAGTCATAAGAAACATTGGCTGTGGGGACCTGTACATCTGGTAAAGTTTTACAGTCATAAGAAACATTGGCTGTGGGGACATGTACATCTGGTAAAGTTTTACAGTCATAAGAAACATTGGCTGTGGGGACATGTACATCTGGTAAAGTTTTACAGTCATAAGAAACATTGGCTGTGGGGTACATCTGGTAAAGTTTTACAGTCATAAGAAACATTGGCTGTGGGGACATGTACATCTGGTAAAGTTTTACAGTCATAAGAAACATTGGCTGTGGGGACATGTACATCTGGTAAAGTTTTACAGTCATAAGAAACATTGGCTGTGGGGACATGTACATCTGGTAAAGTTTTACAGTCATAAGAAACATTGGCTGTGGGGACCTGTACATCTGGTAAAGTTTTACAGTCATAAGAAACATTGGCTGTGGGGACATGTACATCTGGTAAAGTTTTACAGTCATAAGAAACATTGGCTGTGGGACCTGTACATCTGGTAAAGTTTACAGTCATAAGAAACATTGGCTGTGGGGACATGTACATCTGGTAAAGTTTACAGTCATAAGAAACATTGGCTGTGGGACCTGTACATCTGGTAAAGTTTTACAGTCATAAGAAACATTGGCTGTGGGACCTGTACATCTGGTAAAGTTTACAGTCAT
The DNA here is from genome assembly GCA_017311375.1 of Mytilus coruscus. NCBI lineage: Eukaryota > Metazoa > Mollusca > Bivalvia > Mytilida > Mytilidae > Mytilus > Mytilus coruscus. The sequence continues at coordinate 74,510,239 of CM029607.1, forward strand.
AAGAAACATTGGCTGTGGGGACCTGTACATCTGGTAAAGTTTTACAGTCATAAGAAACATTGGCTGTGGGGACCTGTACATCTGGTAAAGTTTTACAGTCATAAGAAACATTGGCTGTGGGGACCTGTACATCTGGTAAAGTTTTACAGTCATAAGAAACATTGGCTGTGGGACCTGTACATCTGGTAAAGTTTTACAGTCATAAGAAACATTGGCTGTGGGGACATGTACATCTGGTAAAGTTTTACAGTCATAAGAAACATTGGCTGTGGGGACATGTACATCTGGTAAAGTTTTACAGTCATAAGAAACATTGGCTGTGGGGACATGTACATCTGGTAAAGTTTTACAGTCATAAGAAACATTGGCTGTGGGGACATGTACATCTGGTAAAGTTTTACAGTCATAAGAAACATTGGCTGTGGGGACATGTACATCTGGTAAAGTTTTACAGTCATAAGAAACATTGGCTGTGGGGACCTGTACATCTGGTAAAGTTTTACAGTCATAAGAAACATTGGCTGTGGGGACCTGTACATCTGGTAAAGTTTTACAGTCATAAGAAACATTGGCTGTGGGGACATGTACATCTGGTAAAGTTTTACAGTCATAAGAAACATTGGCTGTGGGGACATGTACATCTGGTAAAGTTTTACTGTCATAAGAAACATTGGCTGTGGGGACCTGTACATCTGGTAAAGTTTTACTGTCATAAGAAACATTGGCTGTGAGGACATGTACATCTGGTAAAGTTTTACAGTCATAAGAAACATTGGCTGTGGGGACATGTACATCTGGTAAAGTTTACAGTCATAAGAAACATTGGCTGTGGGGACCTGTACATCTGGTAAAGTTTTACTGTCATAAGAAACATTGGCTGTGGGGACATGTACATCTGGTAAAGTTTTACTGTCATAAGAAACATTGGCTGTGGGGACCTGTACATCTGGTAAAGTTTACTGTCATAAGAAACATTGGCTGTGGGGACCTGTACATCTGGTAAAGTTTTACTGTCATAAGAAACATTGGCTGTGGGGACCTGTACATCTGGTAAAGTTTTACTGTCATAAGAAACATTGGCTGTGGGGACCTGTACATCTGGTAAAGTTTTACTGTCATAAGAAACATTGGCTGTGGGGACCTGTACATCTGGTAAAGTTTACAGTCATAAGAAACATTGGCTGTGGGGACATGTACATCTGGTAAAGTTTTACAGTCATAAGAAACATTGGCTGTGGGGACATGTACATCTGGTAAAGTTTTACAGTCATAAGAAACATTGGCTGTGGGGACCTGTACATCTGGTAAAGTTTTACAGTCATAAGAAACATTGGCTGTGGGGACATGTACATCTGGTAAAGTTTTACAGTCATAAGAAACATTGGCTGTGGGACCTGTACATCTGGTAAAGTTTTACAGTCATAAGAAACATTGGCTGTGGGGACATGTACATCTGGTAAAGTTTTACAGTCATAAGAAACATTGGCTGTGGGGACCTGTACATCTGGTAAAGTTTTACTGTCATAAGAAACATTGGCTGTGGGGACATGTACATCTGGTAAAGTTTTACAGTCATAAGAAACATTGGCTGTGGGGACATGTACATCTGGTAAAGTTTTACAGTCATAAGAAACATTGGCTGTGGGGACATGTACATCTGGTAAAGTTTTACAGTCATAAGAAACATTGGCTGTGGGGACATGTACATCTGGTAAAGTTTTACAGTCATAAGAAACATTGGCTGTGGGGACCTGTACATCTGGTAAAGTTTTACAGTCATAAGAAACATTGGCTGTGGGGACATGTACATCTGGTAAAGTTTTACAGTCATAAGAAACATTGGCTGTGGGGACCTGTACATCTGGTAAAGTTTACTGTCATAAGAAACATTGGCTGTGGGACCTGTACATCTGGTAAAGTTTTACTGTCATAAGAAACATTGGCTGTGGGGACCTGTACATCTGGTAAAGTTTTACAGTCATAAGAAACATTGGCTGTGGGGACCTGTACATCTGGTAAAGTTTTACAGTCATAAGAAACATTGGCTGTGGGGACATGTACATCTGGTAAAGTTTACTGTCATAAGAAACATTGGCTGTGGGGACCTGTACATCTGGTAAAGTTTTACAGTCATAAGAAACATTGGCTGTGGGGACCTGTACATCTGGTAAAGTTTTACTGTCATAAGAAACATTGGCTGTGGGGACATGTACATCTGGTAAAGTTTACAGTCATAAGAAACATTGGCTGTGGGGACATGTACATCTGGTAAAGTTTTACAGTCATAAGAAACATTGGCTGTGGGACCTGTACATCTGGTAAAGTTTACAGTCATAAGAAACATTGGCTGTGGGGACATGTACATCTGGTAAAGTTTTACTGTCATAAGAAACATTGGCTGTGGGACCTGTACATCTGGTAAAGTTTTACAGTCATAAGAAACATTGGCTGTGGGGACCTGTACATCTGGTAAAGTTTACTGTCATAAGAAACATTGGCTGTGGGGACATGTACATCTGGTAAAGTTTTACTGTCATAAGAAACATTGGCTGTGGGACCTGTACATCTGGTAAAGTTTTACTGTTGACTTTGATGTATAACAATTAAATCATCTATACACAATTCCTAATTTCTCTTAATTTTCTACTGACACATCCACCTTAAATTCTAAAGTTTGTTAAATTAATTGGACAGAATTTGATTAAAATGATAAGCAAGGTAAATCTATGAAGTTGGAATTATAATAAGAGCCAATATTTACCTTGCAAAAATAGTAAAGTCTTTCAATTCTTTCAAAATTATTTTAGTTCTTCTATTGATGAATGAATAGGGTGATACAAACTGATCACTTCTGTTCAGGAAAAGTCAGTTGTTATGTCACTATCATATCATAAACCTGTTGATAGTGATGTACTGTAAACCAACTAATTTTAGGGAGCGATATATTTTCACGACATTTGTGAGTAGAAAAATAACATGAAAATAAATTGTCTCAAACATGTAAAACTTGGATGTTTTCTTGTTTAACATAATTACATCAAGTAAATTTGAAAATAGCAAAATTAAATTGACCCGAAATGTGCTTGAAAGGGCTAAATATGAAATAAAGTGTCTGCGAAAGTAAGTTGGTTTACAGTATTTATAGATCATTTTACAATTGTTTTTTGGTTAAATATTGAATAAACCAAGGCCTTACCAAAAAAAAAACATTTTATCAACGTTAACATCTTTATATAGGACATCTGGCAGTAAAGTATCTTTTTGGGTAAAGCCTTGGCTCATATCTATGATACCACTATATATTAATGACTAGATCTCAAAATGAGGCTATTTTTACTGATTTTTAAGTTTTCATGAAATACAAGTTTGAAGCCTTAAAGCAAAATGTAAGGCACAGTGAATTTCAAAATGCTGATCTTGTTTTGTGAACATCTGCAGGATATTATTTGATAGATTTATAATATTTATTGTTTTTTTTTAATTCAAAGGGACAACATGCATGACATAAGATACTTTATCATACCTTTTCCTTTATTTTATTAACCTAGTCATATAATAGTAGTCATACATACTATTAATGTTTGCAGTTTTATATTTTCAGTACCCAGGTCCCAATGAAGAAGGATTAAAATTTCAGATGGAGTGGGTTTCAAACTTTCCCAAAATTTATTGTATATGGATAAGTCTGATTCACCCAGTTGTTGTGTTACATCATCCAGACTCAGTAAAAACTATACTAAAATCTTCAGGTTTGTCCTATCACAAGATCTTAAATATATTAATAGACCAAGCATTAACCTCACTGGCTGCCTTCCAATGGGAGACTTGTATGTCCCTATTTTCCTCTTTTATTTACCAGATTATTTATGTTTTTCAGTACCCTGGTCCTAATGAAGAGGGGTTGAAATTTCAGATGGAAAGGGTCTCAAGATTTCCCAAACTGCACTGCTTGTGGATAAGTTTTATTCGTCCCATCATTGTAATGCACCATCCAGATACTATGAGAGCTATTCTCAAAACTTCAGGTTTGTTATTTACTGACTGATTTACTGTTATGCCTTACATGTTTTGTCATCACTGTCGTATACTATAAATCTGTTTGGCCCAAACATTTTGCTTATTCATTTTAGAAGATTTTAATTAACAATAAACATGCTAGAAATTACCTTCCTCACATTGGATTAAGTTTTACCTGCAATATTTCAGAAATGCTTTTTTATGTGATTGAACTTACTGTGTTATATTTCCAACTTTCGTATTATAAACTTTTGTCTTTGTTATCTAAAAAATATGAAAAGGAACATATTGCAGTGACTTGCAAATTTATTTATCGTTTGGAATAAAATTGTAGCTTTTTTTGTTGGGAAAGTACTGAACTTGTTAGCCATCAAATGGGTACTGATCAACGATTTCAAATTCCAAGTATTGTAAATGTGGATTTTTCACGATTTTTAAAGGTGTTAAATTGGTGTATTGAACTTGACCTTCAAGCCAGTATTATTGCTTTATACAAATTATTTGGTCGCAGGATATTTTTGCACATTTTACGTGTCGGCAAAATGAGCTAAAATAACCCTCACATGAATATTTAAATGTTTATAGTACCATATTATCTCCAGAAAACTTGACCTTTTGTGATTTTAACCTTTGCAAATAATTCCTGTAAGAATTTAGAATTTACGCTTCCTGCTTAATACTTTATCCAACATTGCACTAAAGTACAAATTTTGTAGAATAAAGAAGTAAATACTATTAAATACTTGTTGACATTACTAATCTATATTTGAATAAGATATGGTTATTAGAAAATGAAGAGGAGTTGTGAGGTGAATGTCAATGAAACATCAGCCCAACAACATAAGGCAATAGAAAAAGCGAGGCTAATCTGTCTACAAAGATAGAGAGAGTGAGCGTTGAATGATTTGAGTCTAACCAAGTTGTGAATGCATATAATAGAACATAAAAATTGACACCAATGTTGATTGAATGATTGATTGATTGATTGATTGTTGTTGTTTAAAACCACTTTCAGCACTCTTATATATAGCTATATCATGGCAGCCTGGTAAACTAGCAATCCTAGTCAATTAAGATTGAGTCGAACTCACCTTGCCAAAGTAGAGTTGAAACTCAAGGTCAGTGTTGACAGGCAAGTGATCACTGTAGATGAACTGCTATGACCACTCAGCAACTGAGCCCCTCACTAAGGTTGGACCTTCTCTGTCAAGATAAAGCATGAATACATTGACAACCACTGACAAGATAGCTGATTAAATACTTGCACATCTGTATAGGGTTACACTAGATTTGTGAATACTCAACCCTTAGCCTCAATTTCCTCTGTATTACAAATGAACAAAATACATCTGGGTGAAAAACTATTTATTAAATCATATCAAAGACCTTTAGCACATTAATACTGTAATGTCTAATTATCTGAAGATGTGTCTGTCTGTTTGTGTACACATTTGGCAGATTTTCAAGATAGTAAAACATACTTAGTCAATTTTCAGCATCATTCTCCACGGAGAGTTTATTTTTTTTTGATGATTAAGTATTGCACATTTGCCATTGAAATTTTGACCTTATTTTGTTGTGTTGTTTTAGAACCTAAACCAAGAGGCCTAGGTACAGTGTATATAATGGGTGTGGACTGGTTAGGAGAAGGTCTACTGATTGCCAACGGGGAGCGTTGGGCCAGGAACAGAAGACTGCTGACACCAGCTTTCCATTTTGATATACTACAACCCTACATCAAAGTTTACAATCAAGCTACAGATATATTGTTGGTAAATATGTGTATACAAAAGTGAAGCAGATTTACTTTGAGTAAAAATGCATCATATATTCGGATGGTTATCATCTTCTTAAATAAGTCAAGCATATTTACAATAATAAACATTATTAAAGATAATTATCGCTATTGCGTATTTTTCCTTTGATCTTTTTTTGTGATAATTTTTCATACATGCTACTTGCTTGAGATAGAAAATTATCGTCAGAAACTAAGAGCAATGTCAATGTTAACATTTATGACGTCATAGGCAAAATAGCGATTAACAGATTATCAATGGTCTTTCAAACTCGAGGATGTTTCTCGGCCACATCTCATATCAGGGCTATTGCCCTTCGATGAGATTGTAGCTGAGAAACACCCTCTCATTTGAAAACCATCGATAATCTATATATTACAGATGGATGGATAGATGGCAAATTAAATGCATATATATTGAGGACGTGAACATGATTATGTGATATGAATATAGAACGAGCTTTGTACAAGTCTGACATGCAGAGCAGCCAGATCTGGATTTTTTAATGTGCTAGTTCACAACATTTATAACAGTCCACAGGACAACATGTCACTTTACCCAGACACATTCATTTTTAACTCTAAACTTTTGGAATTTACCCAAATGACTTAAACCAATATTATTATAGGGTAGATTTTTTTTTGCTGAAAATATAGAACAAAGAAATAACCTGCATTCTCCTAGATATTGTACATTGAATGGGTCATTTTTGGCACTAAATAGTTCATAGGTTTTTTTTAAATTTTATTTTGCTTAAAAAAGAAGGTAAAACAATAACCTTCAATCTCCTGAATTTTTTTGTGTTGCAAATTTATGCATGAATAAAAGTATTTTTAGGAAATGTGTCAATGAGACAATTAACTAAAAAACCAAGTCTTTTATAGCTGTTAATATTTTGTAGATAATAAGTGATGACTAGAACCTGCTTCTCTTTTTCTCATTATTTTTATAATAATTTTTTAATAATTTTGTAGGAAAAGATAGAAGACCGATCTAGAGCTAACAAGTCATTTGAATTGTTCTCTAACATAGGCCTGTGCTCCTTAGATATAATACTGAGATGTGCCTTTTCCTATGAGAGTAACTGTCAGACACTAGGGTAAGATATCATACTGAGATGTGTCCTTTTCCTATGAGAGTAACTGTCAGACACTAGGGTAAGATATCATACTGAGATGTGTCCTTTTCCTATGAGAGTAACTGTCAGACACTAGGGTAAGATATCATACTGAGATGTGGCTTTTCAAATGAGAGTAATTCAGACACTAGGGTAAGATATCATGCTGAGATGTGTCCTTTTCCTATGAGAGTAACTGTCAGACACTAGGGTAAGATATCATACTGAGATGTGCCTTTTCCTATGAGAGTAACTGTCAGACACTAGGGTAAGATATCATACTGAGATGTGGCTTTTCCTATGAGAGTAATTCAGACACTAGGGTAAGATATCACGCTGATGCAGCGTAAAGCAAACACCAATCAGTCAATCAAAACCCGGACAAAACAGTGCTTTAATTGATCCTCATCTCAGACTTGCAATGAGACTTTAAATACTTAACAATCTTTAGCACAAATCACAAAAACAACAATTAGCATAGGTAATACCAGAATTCTTAGCTACATATTGATATGTCAACTATACACAGGCAAATTCTGTTCTCATGAATTAAATGTGAAATAAATGTGAATTTCACATGAAGGTAATGTAAAATTGTTTTGAATTTAGTTTCACATGAAATTCATGTGATAAAAATTTGGCTGTCCCTGTCAAAGATATCTAATTAATGATGTCAAAATTTGCTTGACAATCTCATGAAATACAAAAACAATAAAACACTTAAAAAGACAACCATAAGGTACATCAAGATATGTGTAAAATAATTTGGCATTGTATAATGTAGAAATACCTAACAAAGGGAGATAACTTTGGATGTAGAATTACCTAACAAAGGGAGATAACTTTGAGGTTTTATTTTTCAGAGAAAGCCACCCTTATGTTTGTGCTGTAGAGACATTGAGTGAAATTTGGGTGGATAGATCTTTGTAAGTAATCAGTTAATGATCAAAACAGGGTTCATTAATAAAAGACATGTCTATTTTTGTTTTGTTTGCCAGAACCTTTGGATTCATGAGACTTTAAAGGGAGATAATTTTCAGCTTTAAAGATGATGAAAAATAGAGTACTTTTCTTTACCAACATTGCCATTTCTATTTAATAAGCTTTTTTAAAGAGTATTTAGATGTTTATATTTATGGTTGAGTATTCTACTGTAATAAGCTTGTAAAAAGTCCAAAATAGCATAATTTATACTAAAATATATATGTATTTTTAATAACACCTATAACATGTAATACCTATCTTTTATAGTGTGTTTTTATAATGAGAGGTAAATTTTCACCATTAACATACTTATTTATACTTTACTTTCATTTGCACGAGCATAACTTATAAACAATACTGTAAACCAACTTATTTTGTTATCAAATTATTTATATGACTTGCATCAGAAGACAAATAATTGTTAAATAAACTTTTTTCAATATGGCAAACTTGTGAGAAAACGTTTCCATGGAAATAAGTTGGATTTCAGTATAACATTCTGAAATTCTAGCTTAAATATTTTTAGCGGACATTTTTGTGCCATTTGAAAGGTCAGCACTATGCAGGTGTAGTATTGGGTTGAATGAAATTATACTGATGTTTTTTTTATCAGATATCACAGCAACTTTTATATAAAAATATTATGTGAAGGATCCTCCAGTGGCCTCTAATGTGATTTGTATACAGATCTGATATCCAATATTAGTTTTAGATCATATGGGAATAACTTCAGACCTCTTACATACTGTTGCACATACATGTGGGGTATATATCAATGAGATAAAAATCCCAAACACATTTAAACAATAAAAGAATCAACATTTTGCCTTCATCTTAAAAAAAATTATTTTAAGTGAACTTCACAATTTTGTGCCGTCCATTATAGAATTTAAATATATCCTCCATCTTTTACTTTTTATATACCAAATATTGAATGAACTGTTGAATGATTACTGTTGCAATGTTTATTACTCTTTATATCTTCACTTATATAAACCTCTTATCAAACGTTGATATTTTACATAACCAACATGATCCTGCTAAAGGGTATTGTTCTTTCTGGTTACTGCGGCTTACTCCAACGATAAAAACTATCCTCAATGATGAAGCCAAGTGTATTGAAAGTAAGAATATAATTATCCATTTTACAGAAAAGTGCTATATAGATATAAGAAGATGTGGTATGAGTGCCAATGAGACAACTCTCCATCCAAGTCAAAATTTATAAAGTAAACCATTATAGGTCAAAGTACGGTCTTCAACACGGAGCCTTGGCTCACACGAACAACAAGCTATAAAGGACCCCAAAATTACTAATAAAAACCATTCAAACGGGAAAACAAACGGTCTAATCTATATAAAACGAGAAATATATTCTATTATCCTAATTAACACTATGTAAACATGCTTGAATAAGATCTGGAAAAGTTCTGTTCCTCATATGACAAAATCAAGCTAAGTATGTGCTTGAAACTAAGTCTTTTTCTTGCACTATTAAATAATAATTGATATTTATCAGTCCAACAAATCAGTTTTCCACACTTTTTTTCTTCTTGCTTGAAGATATCAATTTGATATTTGTTATATAGTTCTATCATGACCAGTTACAGATCAAGTTTGAATTTTGTTCCGGTCTGATGATTTTGTACAGAGTTAAGGTCCTTGGACTTCCAAAATTCAAGCAAGTAATCTGTTTTCCGTCATGCTTGAAGATATTGATTTGATATTTGGTAAATAGTTTACCATGACAAGTTACAGATCAAGTTTAAATTTTGTTCTGGTCTGATGATTTTGTGCAGAGTTATGGTCCTTGGACTTAGAAAGTTACCGCAAATAATCAGTTTTCCACACTATTTTTTGTTATGCTTGAAGATATTGATTTGATATTTGGTATATAGGTTTACCATGACAAGTTACAGTTCAAGTTCAAATTCCTTCAGTTCCGATGAATATTTTGCAGAGTTATGGTCCACGGACTTAGAAAATTCATGCAAATAATCAGTTTTCCACACTTTTTTTCATCATGCTTGAAGATTATGATTAGATATTTCTTATATAGTTTACACCATGACAAGTTATAGGTCAAGTTAGCATTTTGTTCCAGTACAATGAATTTATAACCGGTAGGGGACTAATGTATTGCCATGCAATACTCTCAGAATGCTTGTTGAATTTAAAGAAGCAAAATATGTTACATGTTGAATTATTATAAAGGAATTTTATTTTAGCTCACCTGGCCGAAGGGCCAAGTGAGCTTCTCTCATCACTTGGCGTCCAGCGTCGTAGTCCGTCGTCCGTCGTAGTTAACTTTTACAAAATCTTCTCCTCTGAAACTACTGTGCTAAATTTAACCAAACTTGGCCACAATATCATTGGGGTATCTAGTTTAAAAATTGTGTCGGTGACCAAGCCAACCAACCAAAATGGCTGCCATGGCTAAAAATAGAACATAGGGTAAAATGTAGATTTTGGCTTATATCTCTAAAACCAAAGCATTTAGAGCAAATCTGACATAGGGTAGAATAGTTTATCAGGTCAAGATCTATCTACCCTGAAATTTTCAGATGAATCGGACTTCCGTTGCTGGGTTGCTGCCCTGCATTGGTAATTTTAAGGAAATTTTGTCGTTTTGGTTATTATCTTGAATATTATTATAGATAGAGATAAACTGTAAACAGCAATAATGTTCAGCAGAGTAAGATCTACAAAAAGTTGACATGACCAAAATGGTCAATTGACCCTTAAGGAGTTATTGCCCTTTAAAGTCAATTTTAACAATTTTTGTAAATTTTGTTATCTTTACAAAATCTTCTCCTCTGAAACTAGTAAGACAAATTTAACTAAACTTGATCACAATCATCATTAGGGTATCTAGTTTAAAAATGTGTCAGATGACCCGCCTGCCAACCAACATGGCTAAAAATAGAACATAGGGTAAAATGCAGTTTTGGCTTATATCTCTGAAACTAAAGCATTAAGAGCAAATTTGACAGTTGTAAAATGCTCATCAGGTTAAGATCTATTTGTCCTGAAATTTTCAGACGAATCAGACAACCCGTTGTTGGGTTGCTGCCCTGAATTGGCAATTTTAAGGAAATTTTGCAGTTTTGGTTTTTATCTTGAATATTATTATAAGTAGAGATAAACTGTAAACAGCAATAATGTATGTATTTTTATTATCTTTAGTATATTCTAAAATTAAATGATGTATTTATTTATTACAGAAACCCAGTTTTGTTTCCAGACTTCATTTTCTACCTAACGAAAAAGGGGAGGGAATTTAGACAAGCTTGTGATTATGTGCACACTGTTGCTGAAGAAATAATTGAGAAAAGGAGAAAAACACTGGTTTGTAGTACCATAAGAGTAAAAAGAGGTGTGGGGTATATGTTAATGAGGCAACAAATAATAACCAAAAGATCATCCCACAAATATTTGTAGAGTTGACACAAGTTTTGAAATTTACTTTTTTTATTAATAAAAGTTCACATTATAAGGAACATGTGTACTAATTTCAAATTTTATTGGGCCTCAATTTCATAGTTAACTACCTCAAACCAAAATTGTAACCAACATTTAACCTGATCAGTAAAAAATGAAATCTGTGCGAAAACCATAATTTGGCATATAAATATATATTAATTGCACTTCATAATGAACATGTGCACTAAGTTTCAATTTAAGGTGACCACAACTTAATGATATTACTGTCTTAAATCCAAACTTTAACCTGATATTGAATTGAGGAACAGACTGAATAACAGACAGACACATACACACACTGACGGGAAGTCATAATGCCTCCTGTAGTATGCAGGCACAAAACATTGATTTGATGTTAATACTTCCATTTGATAAAGATGTAATGATTTTTACAATTCCCACTTTTTCCCTAAAATTGTTAGAGCATGAAAACCATATAAAACTTCATGTCAATATATAGAACATAATTTTAAGGATCTTCATAAAGAGATGGATGGTTATTGTTCACATATCTTTAATAAGATGATATATAAGAATCATACATACATTACTACATGTATTGCATTTTAAGAGATTCAAAAACTTTCTAATCTTTATTCAAATATTTCATGATAAGCCTATTAAATTTGATATATTTTCAAATTATTCCGTCTATCTAAATATGATAATGGTTTTTACTGAATATTTACAGGAGGTTGAAGGATTACCTAACAAAGAAACAGGTAAAAAATCCAGATATTTAGATTTTCTGGATATATTAATTACAGCTAAAGATGAAAATGGTGAAGGATTAACTCCCTTAGAAATCAGAAATGAAGTTGATACTTTCCTATTCGAAGGTAAGCTACAGATATATAGGTTGTTGACTTATTTAAGAAATAACTAAGGGCAGGCCTAGTTTGTTGTAGATTTTACAACATAGAAGCATTACTTTTGTTCAAATTTTCGCAGAGTTCTGTGCAGAAAATAAGATAACATGTGGTAATAGTAAATAAAATGGAGCAGGCAATGTCATTTAACAAAAATATGACATTTGTACACAGACCACAATGTGACCTTGTCAATTTGGGATGGATTAAGTATTTTACCACAGATTTATCTAAATGACATTTCAGCGCTACATATTAGAATTTAATGTAGATGATAAGTAGCATCCCATTAAAGTCAAATTATATCTGTCATTCATCTCCTGCAAAAAAAAAATCATGTTATGACCTATATTTGTCATTATTATACCCATGCAACAAAGTTGCATAGGGTATAATGTTTTTGACCAGTCTGTCCGTCAGTCCTGTTCTTGTCATCGCATCTCCTCTGAAACCACACAACAGAATTTCTTGAAACTTTGTATATAATAATGACATACAATGTAGATGTGCATATCAACAGGAACTTATGATTCAATTTTTTAGTCCCCTACCGACGAGTCGAAGGGGACTTTAGGTTTGCACTCCGTCTGTCTGTCCAACCATCAGTCTGGCAAATCAGTTTTCCACACTTTTTTTCTTCATGCTTGAAGATATTGATTTGATATTTGGTGTATTGTTTTATCATGACAAGTTACAGATCAAGTTCGAATTTTGTTCTGGTCTGATGATTTTGTGCAGAGTTATGGTCCTTGGACTTAGAAATTCACTTAAATAATCAGTTTTCCACACTTTTTTTTGTTATGCTTGAAGATATTGACTTGATATTTGTTATATTGTTTACACCATGACAAGTTATAGATTAAGTTAGCATTTTGTTCCAGTACAATGATTTTTAACCGGTAGGGGACTATCTATTGCCATGCAATACTCTCAGAATGCTTGTTTTCTAAGAGTTATGCCCCTTGAACTGAGAATTTTGGCAAAATATACTACTGTAACAGCTTGTGTGTATTACTTTTTTTAACTTCAAATATCTTTTGGTCATGATAATTAAAGTTTTGTGTTGAATAGGAATTACAAAAATGGCTTCTCATTAACATATACCCTCTTCCACATGTGTAAAGTCTCAAACCACAAATTCAGAAACCCACAAAGCAATGACTTCTCCACTTATAACCATATTTATAAGTGTTGATATCTTACAGGACATGATACAACAACCAGTTCTATGTGCTGGACTCTGTATTCTATCTCACAAAATCCAAAATGGCAGACAAAAATCCAGGAAGAAATAGATCATTTATTAAAGACAAAAAACTCTTCTGAAATTGAATCGTAAGTCATTTAGTGAATAAGTTTAGTGTATTTTGTTCTGATCTGTATTTTAACAGAAGATCTAAGAAGAAACAACATTAATGAGGATCATATGAAAATATTTTCTATGAATACATAAAGTTTGATAAGATATTTCTCCACTCAAAGCATTTTGAAATTTTAAAAGAGATGCTTGCATACCTTAGTGTTTTAATCATTTAACATTTAATTGTCAAAATTGAAGAAATGATGTATTCCACCAGATATGGAGGTGGAATCTGTCTTGGAATTGTCTATAGAGGTAATGTAGGCAAACTGTAATGATCATTTTTAATGGATGTGTGTTTCATTTCAAGCTTATGATTGTGTTTTTTTGTAGGGAGGACTTACCAAAACTAGAATCACTAACCCTTTGTATTAAAGAAGGAATGAGACTTCATTGTCCTGTTGGTTTTATATCTCGTGTTACTACCAGGGAGATGGTCATAGATGGCGTTACAATCCCTTCTAATACAACATTAGCATTACAGATCTATAATCTACATCACAATGACACTGTGTGGGAAAATCCAAATGAATTCATGCCTGAACGATTTTTGCCTGAAAACTCAGCTAACCGAGATTCATATGCTTTTATTCCATTTTCAGCAGGGCCTAGGTATATATGACTTTCAAACTTCGAATAACGAATCTGAAAAAAAAAACAACAGCCATCAGAAATTGTGATGCAAATACATATAAGTTACTGTACATTCATTTATTTTTTTCTGATTTTAAATTTGCATGTAAGCAATAACAAAATTTCTCTGTTTGTGTACACAATATTTTTATATAATATTATTATTATTAAATTGGAATTTATAATATATCAAAATGTGGAGATTTGGTATGATTACCAATGAGACAACTATTCACCAGAGTTCAAACAAGTGAAACTGCGAGCTACTGCTCACTGATGATACCCCCACCCAAATACTTGACGGTAAACAGGAAGTTGTTGAGTGATGAATCTGAAAACATATCATACTGTATAGCTGACTTATATAAACCCTGAAACCAAATTTCAGAAATCCTTGTAATGAAGTTCCTAAGAAAAATGTGAAGAAAATTTTCAACTTGGATGTCATGTGTAAAAAATGATGTAAGTGTTCGGTAAACAGGAAGTTGCCAAGTGATGAATCTGAAAACGCATCACACGGTATAGCTGACTTAAATAAACCCTGAAACCAAATTTCAGAAATCCTTGTAATGTAGTTCCTGAGAAAGATGTGCCAAAAAAAAAATCATGGGATGGACGGACGGACTGACGAACGGACTGACAGATGGACGGACAGACAGAGGTAAAACAGTATACCCCCACTTTTTTAAAGCGGGGGTATAATAATAAAGTGGATGTAAGCATAAATATGCCTACAATCATCATCAAAATCATTGAAAGGTTAAATGAATGCACACATTATTTAAGATTTATACCAACTAATGTATGTAAACAATTTAGGAAACTATGTAAGTAGAGAAATATAAATCATTGAAACTATGTCGACTTTGATCTTCTCTTATATTACTATATACAGCAAAGATAGACAATTGTGAAAAATACATCACAAAAAGGAGGCTAGAAAGGTCTAAACAAGAATTAAAGTTTGTGTCAAAATTAGAGAACCAAGTACATCTAGATAATTTTCAAAAAGAACATTTTTACTTATACAGGAATGATATTTTGTTTTCAGAAACTGTATTGGTCAACATTTTGCCATGAACGAACAAAAGGTTGTACTTGCCAGACTTCTTCAAAAGTAAGTAAACAAAAGGTCGTACCTGCCAGACTTCTTCAAAAGTAAATAATCAATAGAAGTTAAGTCACATCGGCAGAAATAGTACTGTTAAACAAAGTAACCAATTGAGCATTTATATAGCTACAATCTAGAACTTATGGCTGCAAGGTTTTATAAGTTAGTATCTTGTATTAGTAAGAAGGACATGTGGCATACACATCAATAAAACAGCATCCCAACAGTTCAAGTCACCACTATATATTTAGAGGTCAACATACAGTCTTCAACAATAAACAGATGTTAAGGATGTTCATGCCTCTTGTTTTTGAATTTTTGTCAGATATTCGGAATCCCTGGTTTTATCCATGTAATGCTTATAAATATTTTGCCCGCTAACCCCTAATTTTTTTTTCATAATTTTATAACATATAGTTTAAAAAGCCATATTTGAAAATCTTATAAAATCCTTGTTATTTTTTCATAGTTTTTGAAAGAAAAAAGGGGCCAATCTTAAATGTATGAAAAGTCTAGAGAAAATCATTTCCCGCCAAATTTTCAATGGCTTATATCTGGAAAACAAGCACACGGACCGTTCTATTTTTCTGCTTTTTTAGTTCCTTTATTCATATACTATCAATTTATAACAGTCTTTCAAAAGAGTTTGTTATTTTGAAACAGAGTATTGAACATCCGTAACAATATATCAAGCTCTTAATCACCTCTAGTCTAACAAAGAATCCTTTTAAAACATTAATTTACACTTATTTTAAATATTTTATCATATTCTTAAAGAGATCCTTCAAAAATAAATTAAAATTATTTACTTCTGAATGATATTTTCATTAATACAAACAAAAAATTTTTTTTCAAGGGGAGATAACTTTCACAAAAGTGTTAAATTCAAAGGATGCTGCAAATCAACTAAGTTAAACACTTCCTATCTAGGTCAAATAACGTCCTTCTGTCCCACTATTGTATCCCCAACTGCTCCTGTTTTTCCTGTTTTGCTGGACAGAATTTTGTGAAACTTTCACAGAATCTTACTCACATGATTCGCTTTAGTACAGGCACAAAATAGAGGGTAAATAGTTTAATGTGCACACAAATCTCTCCCTTTATAAAGCATAAAAAGATATGGTGTGATTGCTAATGAGACAACTCTCCACCAGAGACCAAATGACATAGAAGTTACTTTGTCTATCTAAATCATACGTGGTTAAACTAAAACATAATAAAAAGATCCTGAACAGTGCAGCTACCATCAGTATGACTGCTAATTTGTACTAGGAAATAAGATATGGATCATAATTTGGAAAAAAAGAGTCGGAATGTGCTTGTTGCTACAGGATTTAGCTTAGGTGGATACAGCTGTTTTGTTGCATACTTCTGCTCAAAGAAAATAAAGATAGATGGAGAATGTCTCCATGGGACACAGATGATATCCCGGCATGCATATAACGTTATAAAGGAACATAACTCAATAATGGTAAAATAATGCAACCCAAATTTAAATTGAACTGTGTTTGGTGGTAATATGCATTGTGTATAAGTTTCATCACAATTGGTTGAGGCAAATTAAAGTTGGAGAGCGGAAACTGATTTTGGGACGTACGGACGGACAAGGGTAACACTTAATGCCCCCTCCTAACAGGTTTCTTGAAGTCCCCATTAACAATTTAATTGATATCAGCAGTATTTGTGAGAGGTCAGTCTGTCATCAGACTATCAAAATAAAGAACCTTTCTATAACTTGATATTCTGTTTTGTAGGTTTACTTTCCAACCAGATCCAGACTGTTTGGTGAAGAAAAAGATTGGAGTAGTAATGAGGGCTGAAAATGGAATAAAACTGTTAGCACATCCAAGGTCTTAATGATCAGAAAACATTGTGTCTTGTCATCGTCTGATTTGTACTTGTAGAATAGTTATATTGTTAATTTGTACAAATATTTGTTATGATTGTTTTTTTTTTAATCATTTTGGAATAGTTTATTAATTGCTTACATCCACTTTATTTGAACTTTGGTGGATAGTTGTCTCATTGGCAATCATACCTAGTCTCCTTATTTTTATACGACCGCAAATAATTTGCGTTCATATATTGCTATCATGTCGTCTTCCGAAGACATTTGGTTTCCGGACTATCACTTTAGTATAAAAGAATGGATCTCTACGAAATTTAATCACAAGGTTCAATAGCACAAAAGGAAGGTTGGGATTGATTTTTATGGGTTATGGTCCCAACTGTTTGGGAATTAGGGGTCAAAAAGGGGCCAAAAAAGGCATTTTTCTAGTTTCCGGACAATAACTTGTGTATAAGTGTATGGATCTCTATGAAATTGTACCACAAGGTTCCATACCACAAAGGGAAGCTTGGGATTGACTTTGGGGTTATGGCCCAAACCGTTCAGGAATTAGAGACAAAAAAAGGGGGGGGAAAACAAGGTTTTTCTGGTTAATGGACAATTACTTAAGTATTAGTCTATGGATCTCTATGAAATTGAAACACAAGGTTCCATACCACAAAGGAAAGGTTGGGTTTGACTTTGGGGTTATGGCTCAAACCGTTCAGGAATAAGGGGCTAAAAGGGGAACAAGGTTTTTCTGGTTTCCGGACAAATACTTAAGTATTAGTCAATGGATCTATATGAAATTGTACCACAAGGTCCGTTACCTCATACAGAAGGTAAGGGTCGATTTTGTGGGTTGTGGCTTTAATCGTTAAGAAACTAGAGGCCAAATAGGGGCCAAAAACAAGACTTTTCTAATACTGGCTAAGCTGGTTCTAACATAAATTATTTCTGGTCTATATAAAGAAACAACAAATACTAATATGGCAGGAGATACACACCAAACAGGGTGTGTAAATTATTATATTTAGTTTGTAAACAGATTTACTAAGTATTGTGCAACAGCAAAGTATTGCACAACAGCAAGAAATCTTCAATTGAAAATAAATACAAATCTTTTAACCAATTTCAATGAGGATTAATTTTAAGTCTTGAATTGTTTGAGGTTTTTACCATGTATTACTATATTGGATATTTGGACATTTTTAAATAGGTCTGCATTGAGGTCCAAAGGGTCCAAATTAGACTTTGTTTGATTTCATCAAAAACTGAATATGATGAATCTAACTGTGCATTCAGATTTTTTATTTTGGGCCCTGTGTTCAAACTAGTCCATATTAAGGTCCAAAGGTCCAAAATTAAACTTTGTATTTATTCATGTTTTTTTTTATATGCTGAATCTAACCATAGAATTAGATTTTGGATAATGGACCATTAAGTAGATTAAATGTCCCATTTCAAATTTTTAAGTTATCTGACCACATTCATTATGTGTTAGATATCTATAATGTGTAAAATATTTAATCACTATCCAAATTCAGAGCTGTATCAAGCTTGAATATTGTGTCCATACTTGCCCCAACTGTTGAGAGTTCGACCTCTGCAAAACATTTTGCGGTCGTATATTGGTATCACGTTGTTGTCGTTGTCAGCGTCTTTGTCGTCAGCGTTATCTGAAGACATTTGGTTTCCGGACAATAACTTTAGTATTAGTAAATAGAAATCTATGCTATTTAAACATAAGGTTTATAACCACAAAAGGAAGGTTGGGATTGATTTTGGGGGTTATGGTCCCAACAGTTTAGGAATTAGGGACCAAAAAGGGGCCCAAATAAGCATTTTTCTAGTTTCATGACAATAACTTGTGGAACAGTGTATGGATCTCTTTGAAATTATACCGTAAGTTTCCATACCACAAAGGGATGGTTAGGATTGGCTTTTGGGGGTTATGGCTCAAACTGTTTAGGAATTAGGGGCAAAAAATGTGAGAAAAAACAAGGGTATTCTGGTTAATGGACAATTACTTAAGTACAAATTACAGTGTAAGGGAAGTAATTCAAACAAAACTGTGAATTACCTCCCTTACACTGCTTTTAAATTATGTATAAAGAAAAGTTGTATTGTCTTGAGGTGATTAGCTGTACCCCTATTTTGACATTTTACCTATTATGTCTGTTTGCTTTATTCACGCATCATTGTCAATATAATGGAATATGATGCGACTGTCATACAAGTGAGAGGTTTAGCGCTATAAAACCAGGTTCAATCCACCATTTTCTACATAAGAAAATGCCTGTACCAAGTCAGGAATATGACAGTTGTTGTCCATTTGTTTGATGTGTTTGTGCTTTTGATTTTGCCATTTGATTAGGGACTTTTCGTTTTGAATTTTCCTCAGAGTTCAGTATTTTGGTGATTTAACTTTTTTTCATTTTTAGAAGTTACTATTTTTTATAATTTTAAAAATGCTGATTAAGGTAAATTAATTTTAGCTATGATAATGTATGTCATTTTCTATTTTAAGACTTTTATGATGTATTTAAATGTGTTATTATGGTTGCAAACTCCATTGGAAATTTGAAATGAGATTATGACCATGTCTTGAGGAAAAGAATTTTTTTTTGGAAAAAAGGGGGTGGGGGGGCAATTTTTTCTCCTCAAGATTTCAGAAATCAAAATTAAATTTCTTCAAATATTTTAAAATTCAAATCACATAACCAATTCTAAGTTCTGTGACTACAGTTATTCTGTGTCAGAAACCTATTATGTGTCAAATATTGAATTACAATCCAAATTCAGACCTGTATCAAGCGCGAATATTGTGTCCATTTTTGCCCCAACTGTTCAGGGTTGGACCTCTGCGGTCGTATCCAGCTGCGCTCAGTGAAGCAATTTATTAATTTTGTTTAAGGGCCTGTCATAACATGTTTCTAGGTAATTTTTATGATACATGCTCAGAGACAAGAAATGTGGAGGTCTGGCCTGGGTTTCACGAAAAAATCTTAAGACTAAAATTGAAAATAAGCTATAATCAATATACTAACGCTCAATATTAGCATGATTAGTTGAAGGATTTTTTGTGAAACACAGGCTTCATGTTTGAGATATTTTTATAAGGTGTACGAACCTTCCATTACTTCCCTAGTCATGACATTAAGTTTACCTGAATAATAAAAAAAATATATTTATAAATATTTATATATTTATATTTAGTTTATTCAAATAAATATATTTATTTTTTTATAAATCTAAAAATTATAGTGTTTTAGAATTATTAGCTCACCTGGCCCGAAGGGCCAAGTGAGCTTTTCTCATCACTTGGCGTCCGTCGTCGTCCGTCGTCGTTAACTTTACAAAATCTTCTCCTCTGAAACTACTGGGCCAATTTAACCAAACTTGGCCACAATCATCATTAGTGTATCTAGTTTAAAAATTGTGTCCGGTGACCTGCCAAACCAACCAAGATGGCCGCCATGGTTAAAAATAGAACATAGGGGTAAAATGTATATTTTGGCTTATAATTCTGAAACCAAAGCATTTAGAGCAAATCTGACTGTGGTAAAATTGTTGATCAAGTCAAGATCTATCTGCCCTGAAATTTTCAGATGAATCGGACAATGGGTTGTTGGGTTGCTGCCCCTGAATTAGTAATTTTAAGGATTTTTTCCGTTTTCTGTTATTATCTTGAAAATTATTATAGATAGAGATAAACTGTAAACAGCAATAATGTTCAGCAAAGTAAGATCTACAAATAAGTCAACATGATCAAAATGGTCAGTTGACCCCTTAAGGAGTTTTTGCCCTTTAAAGTAATTTTTACCAATTTTTGTAAATTTTGTAATCTTTTACAAAATCTTCTCCTCTGAAACTACTGGACCAAATTCAACCAAACTTAGCCACAATCATTATTAGGGTATTTAGTTTAAAAATGTGTGTGTTGACCCAGCCAACCAACCAAGATGGCTGCCATGGCTAAAATAGAACATAGGGTAAAATGTAGTTTTGGCTTGCAACTCTGAAACCAAAGCATTTAAAGCAAATCTTACAGGGATTAACTTGTTTATCAAGTAAATATCTATCTGCCCTCAAATTTTCAGATGAATTGGACAACTGGTTGTTGGGTTGCTGCCCCTGAATTGGTAATTTTTAAGGAAATTTTGCCGTTTTTGGTTATTATCTTGAAAACTATTACAGATAGAGATAAACTGTAAACAGCAATAATGTTCAGCAAAGTAAGATCTTCAAATAAGTCAACATGACCAAAATGGTCAGTTGACCCTTAAGGAGTTATTGCCCTTTATAGTCAATTTTAACAATTTTCATTAATTTGGTAAATTTTGGTAAGTTTTACAAAATGTTTTCCTTTGTAATCTTCTTTTCTGAAACTGCAGTAGAAAATCAATATAAAAACAATCTACTAATGAACTGGCAATAAAAATAATTGATAATTCTATAACATGAAAAAAAACAACACATTAATACCTGATGATGGTGTTTCTTTCTTTACATTGAAAATGATGTCACAACTATAATCCCGAACAATAGGTCGAATGTCAGATATGTTTCAGTACTTTGGCTTCATTTTCTACAGATTCCGAAAAGCAAATGATGCTTGAATTCCTACACTAATTTATACAGACTTCATCCCTTTCACAGGTAATGCCTGCCTCATATTATATTTAAAACTTTAATAGAATATCAGAAATTTTGAGAGAAAATTAATCAACCATGCAAGATCTAAAACTTAATTAATATTGTTCAAATTATCAATTAACTATTAAAAAAAAATTCTCATTAAAAAATATAGTTCTTCATTTTATATTTTATCAGAAGTTTAGGAAAAAATTGAATTTAATTGTGTCCCTTGTTCTCATTTCCTGGGATAAATCCAATACAAATTAAAGTATTGGTATTGAATTAATATTTAAGAAATATTTCAAACCTTACCATTTTCTTCACAAGAATGAATACCATATTTTCAGTGTCATGAGTATCAGTCATCATATTTTAATTTAACTTATTAGATGGCATGTTTTCTTTCAAATTGTAAAAGGGTGCGAGGGGCAAGTAGGGAGTCATTTAACATAAATCACTGTGATTTAGTTGGTTGTATTTTAAAAGAGAAAGTTTTAACAAATATTTTGAAATTTTGAAAATTATATATTGTGGGTTGATTGGGTTATTGAAAATAGGGGTCTAGAGGTCAGAGAGACATTCTAGTTATCAATCATTTATCTAATTTTGAATTTTCAACAAATAGATGGCATGCAGTGTATATTAGGACTTGATTGTGTGATGGTTTGCTTTTAGCTGTAAAGTAATCCAACATTAATATTATAGACTGTGTCAACTAATGAATTAAGACTGCTATAATATTTTATAATGAGAAAAATCAAAAAGTGGACAGAAGAAGATTAAGCTTCAATTAGAATGAATTTAAGCGTTCTTGACCTAATTGTCTTTCACTGATTTGTGTTATTATAAACACAGACTTAAATTGAATAAGTTTAAACATGATATTAAAAATATAGATGATTGTTGTTATTTTTGATAAAAGTGGACTCTTCAAAATGTCTTAAAGGGGCATTAGCTGTCAAATTCATGTTCATGGATTTCTCATATTTGATTTATTACATTCTAAAACGTATATGCAAATTACAATGAGTCTAAAATAAACAAATTTCGAGTGTATTTTAGTCTAGACACCTTCTAATTAACCATCAAGATGTCCAACGAAGACTGCAGACGGTAATATAACCCAATAGATATAAACAGAATTATAAATATTGATAGATAGCGATCACGTGCAATTTGATTTTTCTAGGTCTGTTTGAATTCATGTTATAGGTTAAAAAAATAAGTTAATCATCGTTTTTACCTGTATAAGAATGATGTTTTCTGGATCGAATCAGTCAATGAAATGGTTCAGTAGAAAATGAAAGGATATGGAGTAAATGTACATCGGACAAAATCGCACACAATACATAGAAAACATAGAAAATTATCAATGAACAGGGCTTTTATTCCTGTTCTTCATCTTGACAGTTGATGTAGGGTCTTCAACAATGAACAAATCATTCATACCCTACAACAATGTCAAGACGGCCCCTAGCATCGACTTAAGCGGTACTATTGATAAAAGTAAAGTAATTTTGAAAGACATCGATCGCCGCTAAAATATGCCTTGAAGTTACACGTCGGGAGCGGTCAATGAATTACAAAATTTATAATTACGGGCGAGGTTTTTGAACATATATTTGTCATACATTGTCCAACAAAAGACCAATAATTTCGAAACAACAAATGATAGACAATACATATAAAACTAAACAACAAATGATAGACAGCACGGGGCACATCGAAATATATGTAAGAAAACCTAGCAGTTTAAAATAGTATGAAAGGGCAATATACAAAACAGATGACCAGACCAGTATTTTGAAGAAATGGTTCATTCAGCCTTGTTTCACTTTTAATGTTGACATTCTTTTCCTTTTAATAGCTGAACACGCCTAGTACATGCATGACCCATCTCCAGCTAAGGTGTTAAATTGAAATACACATGAATACAGATTCACACGAGTCAATTATACATCAGCAATGATTTTGAGCTTATTTTGACAAATTTGGGCCAAACAACTGCTCATAACGAAATATTATTTTAAAATTCCGCTTTAATTAATACTTGGAGACAAAAAGATTTGTATTTTGAATTTTTGTCTAAATCATAGCTAATGCCCCTTTAATGATCTGAAATGAAATCCACGACATTGGTCTCTATTCTTTCAAAGATTTTGTAATTACATTTCAACAAGGAATTATTTGAATCTGAAATAATTTTGAATTCTGGAAAATTGATAAGAAATGCATGATGAAAACTAACCCTATTTAGGAGGGTAAACCATGCATGCATGGCTAAGGGGGTTAATTGGTTCATACTGAACTATTAGTGAAAGTAACCTGAACCTTAGCCATCCGCGCATGGCTAACCCTATTTTAATAGTTGGGTTAGTTTTCATTATACATTTCTAATCAATTTTCCAGAATTCAAAATTATTCCAGATTAAAATTATTCTTTGTTTTTCCCAGATTTATTTGTTATTTACATGTTTGCAGAGAAAGGAGAAAAAATTCCATTTTATTTCTATGCAAAACCAAATGAAATTAATTTATACTTTTTATTGATTTCTTGTAATTAAGTTCTTTTTTGTTAGTTATTTTAAAAGTTTCTGTAGGGTTGTTATTCTGGTCATATATAAAAATGATTGTGTTATAACTTGCTTTAAAAAGTGTTAGAAAAAATAATTTCTATATCAAAAAATTTAGTAATTTTGGCTTGCTTTCAGTAAATATCAGCAATTATGTTTCAGTGTTTTTTAAAAGGTATTGTTGTCTTGCCTCGATAAAGTGTAGGTGGCGTCAAGAATTTTGTAATTAGTATAAAAATATGGAAATCTGATATGATTGCCAATGAGACAACTATCCACCAGAGAAGGTCAGTCTAAATGGAACCACTAATGGAAAATCAATGATATTTGGTATGCAGTTGTATTATCATTAGCACATCTCTTATCCATTGTGATTATTTGACCCCTCCCTCTCAGTCATGGTCCATTTACTTTGAAAGTTTTTTATATATTTCATGTTAAAGTTTGTGATTGGGTCAGTTTATTAAAGATGAACATTTAAAGGTAAGTTAATATTTGGTATGCAGTTCCATCTCATTTCTATGGAAATTAAATGGCATGGCCTTCTAAGTCATGGTTTATTGACTGGAACTTTTGCAATGCAAAATTTTGTGATTAGGTAGGTTTGAGGCAAACCACCTAGGATAAGTCAATGATATTTAATATGCAGTTGTAGTAGCATTGACATATCTCATTTCAGCAGAGTTATTTGGCCCTGCACCTTTAGTCATGGTTATTGACTGAATGTTTTAAATAGTTTACATGTTAAAATATTGACATTTTAATTTCAACATTTACCCTATGCTATCAAAATTACATACAGGCAAGACTCATCTCTGTGTCAACAGTTTATTATACATTAACCAGTGGTTTTGTCAAGCTGTTGACAAAGTCTTCAAAGCTTTACCTCAAGTAGTGTTTTAGTGACATCATCTAAGTTTGTGATTAAGTTAAAGAAGAACCACTAATGGTTAGTCAGTGATATTTGGTATTCAGTTGTATACGCATTGGTGTATCTTTTTTCCATGGAGATCATTTAACCCCCCTTGCCTTTAGTCCTGGTTCATTGACTTTGAGAATTTGCAAAACATGTAAATGGTTTGCCATTTAAATTTCAACATTTGAGTTATACTATTAAATTACATAAAGGCAATAAAAATATCTATGTGGCAACAGTTTAGTTGGTTTTTTATTCAATATAAGAGTAGGTTAAAGAGGTACTAAAACGCTAAAATCATGTTTGTCTTATTCTAAAGTTCGTAATTAACGTTTAAGAATGCCAAAACCCGATAAAATTTCATTTTGTAATTATCGAGATATTTGCAAATTACTGTCAGTTTGTCCTTTGAACACCTGAACGATTTAGTAAAACACGCCACTACAACTCACTACTTATACCCAACGGAAGTGACGAACAGTGGGTCACCCTGATCAAATACGTGTGTTATATCGTATGCAAACAGATCAAGGCTTGCTAAGTTAAATAACAATTTTGAAATGAATCGGTAACAATTATTACATTGAGAATATTGATAACCATTTGTCGAGGCTTGATAATCGCATAAATATTTTAATCAAATGTTTATAATTAGAAAAGTATTGAAAAACCAAAAGCACAAATCAACCTTTTTTCTATAAAATATTAACATGTGCATCCTAAAGTGGCGGTAGAAGCAGAAGTAGAACCGTGCATGTTATTTTCCATGGCGGAAAAACGGCATTCAAAATAGGACACTTCCAACACGTGCTTCCAAAAGACGACGGAGGGCGTAACTGGTTGATTAGTTAAATTAAACTATGTGGGTTTTTCTGAGCTACAAAAAAATAAAAATTCTCTTTCTTACGACTTTAGTTACAGCAGCATTTCACAATTATATAAGTTTATTCTCCAGATAATGTGAAGAATTGAGAACTGTCGGTCACAGTATTCTGCTTGTCTGGTTTAGCACAAACCTGAATATGTATTGATCAAGCTATTTCATTAAAAATGAAATACTGGATAGACTTGTAATTAACCTATACGGAGATTTAAAAATCAAACAAAATTTTAAAATGGAAATCAGTATAAGTAATCATAGTCCTTGGACCTTATGTAAAAATATTGCTATATGTGTCATATATACTAACGTTATATCACATCCCAGTATCATAAGCAAAGTCCTACCTACGGACGAATGTAGGATAGAAAGTCACAGTACAAAAATTCACAATTCAGTTTTTAGTTTATTTTTATTTTTTTTGAATTAGAAAACATTTGTCAAATTATTTTTGTATTTTATCGAGAACTTTTATATATATGGCAACTTTGTAAACCAAATTTATTCTGAAAAATCAATAATAAAAATAATTGTAAAGATAATAATTTGTCAAAGTGGCTTGGTACTTAAATGGTTTCATTATGACATAGTGCCAATAAATATATCCTTTTCATGCATAAAATTTGACCTCTATTCATTACTCTAGGTTGAAATGAACTATTTCATAAATTGTAAAATGAATATATGCAAGTAACCAAAAACAATTGTAGAAATCCTATGTTTTCAAACAAAACTAAACAAATAGTATGTGTGACTTTTGTACTATCAAATTTGTGACTTTCTGTCCTGTAACTTTCAGTACGTTTGCCATAGAGACATATTATACAGTTGCAATCTATGTCTGTGTCCTAAATCACAGGCCTATTTTATATGTAAATATATATTATTTTTTGTTATTAGAAAATAAGATATATAAAACCTATATCCAAGGATTTGTATAGTAGTCTTACTATACAAATCCTTGCTATATCGTAGAAATATCAGAGCAATAGAATTATTAGATAAGTTAAAACATATTTGAGCATTTAAAACTACAACAAAACCACTGATATAAAATCTTTAGAAAAAGGGGTGTGCATTCCAAAATTACTTTAGTCCTAAATCCTGAATGTTATGATCACACAATTTCTTTTTTTTTTTAAATAAAAAAATTATACCATACCGCTTTTAAGATATTGACCTTTTCTTTCATTTGAAATTTAAGCAATGACAAATGAATAACCAAACAAGAAAAATATTAATCCTCTCGATCACCTTTTGATCCTGATAATTAAAACAGTCCGCACTTTGACACTACTGATAAGTAAACATCCTGTATACAGTGAGGTAAAGATCAAACAGTAGCTATTATCCATCCCCTCAGGTAATTAACAACTTGGCCATGCAGAAATGCCACCCGTTGTTTATAAAGTGATAAACTTTAAAGCTTGATAATTAACATTATTAAAAAGGTATTACACATACCCGGTTTTAACTGGCAATTAATTATTTTATTACATGGAACCGAAGCCTCTACCGTCATCTCTTGTCAAGATGTTATGCAACTTTACGTACAAGATACGTAAATATAAACCATATTTTTCTCGACACAACATTTGTTTTTAATTAATAACTAGATTAATGATATATTGACCGTCAATTTGTCTCAGTTCTACGATCAGGAACATTGTTTTCAGTTGAAAACTCAATGTTGAATTATCCCAACCCCATCCCCCTTTTTCTATTGAAACACGTTTATTAATACACTTCCCTTCTGAAACATATTTTGTTCCTTTTGACAAAGTGGTCATAATGAAGAATGAGCCTTGAATGGGTAGCGAAATTCATTGGCAGTGATCAGAAGAAAGTTCATTTATTAAACAACGTTAAGATAAGCCGAAGAAGTGACCCACAGTGCGTCACTTCCGGTAGATTTGGTTTTAGTGCTGTTTCCGGAAGTAGCGTTGATTGGATTTTCCTAAGGTACAAATAGTTGAACTTTACACGCTATTATCTCTGTAATTAGTGGACCAAATTGCATCGGGTTTTTTGCATTTTTTATCAATTATTTCGAACTTTTAGATAAGAATTACTTGTTATGTGCGTTTTAGTACCTCTTTAAGTTATTTGAGCTTGCTTGCAGCAAATGCAGGCATTCTAATATCTTCTTCAATATTTCTTCAGTTTGACACTATAAGTCAGAATATGAATTTGCTAGCTGAATAAAAAGTTGTCTGTAGAAAAGAGTTGTTCCCATACTTGGACACATACCTACCTCAAGCAGTATATGTTTTCTTCTCCTAAATGTTGCATGGGTTAAGAGAGACCAAACCTGCATAGTCTTGTGTAATAGGTCAGTGGTTCAGTTTTCCACAGGTTAGGTTAACACACAAGCTAATGACCAGAGACATTTTTTATTTAATTTAAGTGATAATTCAAAGGTTTGACTGACAATTTCAGTCATGTTGACTTATTTGTAGATCTTGTCATGCTGATCAACTTTGCTTATAAAGTTTCTATCCATCTATTATAAATTTCAAGATAATAAATAAAAATGAAAAAAAAATTGTAAAATTTGTCATTTAAGGGCAATAACTCATATAAGAAGTTGTCTGACAGTTCTCATCATTCTAAACATTTTTGCCCCTGTAAGATTTCCTCTATCTATAGCAATTTTCAAGATAATAGACAAAAAATGCATATTACCCCCATGTCATATTTTTAGCCATGTTGGCCATGTTTGTCAGCAGCTGGGCTTCCTTAAAATATTAGAGCCAGACAGACATTTTTTGTCTTATCCCGATTTCAATCCCTTAAGACTTAGTAACAAAAGGCAAGCATTTTAATCAGTTGGTTATCATATAAACAATGATTGACACAAAAAATATTTTAAACTTGACTTTTATATAAATTCAATGTTCTGACGTAAACTGTTCCATTGACGGTGCATCCTTAGAAGTATGCAACATCAGCGTACTAATATCTGCCTTAGACTCTTTGTTTGTGGAAAATTACGCTGTCAACAACTTTGCTTTCGATTTTTAATAAAATGCTCCACTGGGCGCAGCTTGATATGACTGCAGAGGTTGAACCCTGAACAGTTGGGGCAAGTATGGACACAACATTTAAGCTTAAAACAGCTCTGAATTTGGATTGTTATTGAATATTTAACACAGCGTAGGTTTGTGACACAAAATAAATGTGGTCAAAGAAGTGAAAAATTTGAAATTGGACATTTACCTATTATGGTCCAATACCCAAAATCTAAGTACATGGTTAGAATCAGCATATCAAAGAACCCCAAGAATTTAATTTTAGATGAAATCAAACAAAAGTTTAATTTAGGACCCTTTGGACCTCAATGTGGACCAATTTGATAATGGAGCCCAAAATCCAAAATCTAAAATACATGGTTAGATTCAGCATTTCAAAGAACCCCATAAATTCAATTTTTGTTGAAATCAAACAAAGTTTAATTTTGGACCCAGATTTGGATCAACTTGAAAACTGGGCCCAAAAATCCAAAATTTAAATATAGGTTTAGATTCAGCATTTCAAAAAACCCCATATATATTCAGTTTATGTTGAAATCAAACACAGATTAATTTTGGACCCAGATTTGGATCAACTTGAAAACTAGGCCCAAAATCAAAAACCTAATTACATGTTTATTAACAGACAATATAAGCTTAGTTTTTAAAGGAGTTCGCTTCATCAGAAATAAAATAAATGGGGAATGTGTCCAAGGGACACAGATGATGCCCCCGCTTGCATATAACGTTATAAAGGGACATTTACTCAAGAACAGTAAAAGTGATGCTACACAAATTTGTACTTGATCTGAGTTTTGTGGTAATAAGCATTGTGTATAAGTTTCATAACATTTGGCTGAGGCAAACTTAAGTTAGAGAACAGAAACAAAAAATTCAGCAGTTTTCCATTTGTAAAGGGGCATAACTCTAGAACGGTAAAAGTGATGCCAACCAAATTCAAACTTGATCTGTGCGTTGTTATCAGCATTGTGTATAAGTTTCATAGTATTTGGTCAAGGCAGGCCAGGTCATTGGACACATTTTTAAAACTAGATACCCAAATGATGATTGTGGCCAAGTTTGGTTAAATTTGGCCCAGTAGTTTCAGAGGAGATGAGCATTGTTAACAGACGACAATGGACGCTAAGTCCCTTTGGGCCAGGCGAGCTAAAAACACTGAAAAATAAGAATATTTGGATAGGACAGAAATTTAGTCTTGCAACAGGCCTCCTAACAACCTCTGAAAGAATTGTTGCAATGGGTGTGTAACTTTAGAGAGCATGGCACTCACCCTGTTGGAGGCATCCGATTAAATATCGCCATTCCAACTGGACATCGGTGCAAATTTACATCTTGCACAGCCCCACTTTAGCAAAGAGTTTTACTGCCATAACAGGAAAGGTCAAGTAAACCAAAGCAACTCTTTAGGGTGTAAATTAAAAGGGGAAACAAAGAAAAGCTTTAACAGATGATAGAGGCAGTTTATTTTGTAATGGTAAACAGAAGCATGATTGAGGCTATAATCAATAAATATAAAAAATATACAAAAAATAATCAACAAAATGCAAAAAGCTGCAATAAATATAGGAAAAGTATACAAAAAATATCACAATACAATGACATTGATCTGAGGAAAGAAATTGTTAGTTTTACTTCAGGGTAAAATTTATTTGTATTATTGAAGTTTTTCTAGATTAAATAACTTTCTACCTAAAAAGGTTAACTATGCCTTTCACTGTAATTTACCTAATCATCAAGTTGTAAAATTATATCTTTCTGCAAGGGTTCACATTGCTCATTGTACTGCCATTTCATTGAAATGAAAAAATGAAGTTCTGTATTTGATAAAATATCATTTCACATTCAGAACTGACATCCAACTTCACAAATGTGTTCTATGCATTTGGGGAGTAGCAAATAAATAAATTTCAGTTGCTCTAAAATTTAACTTATGAATAAACAAGAAGTTTTTAAAAGATGCCTCCCCTATGTTTTTCTGTCTATAAAATATAAAATGCTTTCTTTTATTTGTTTTTAAAGAAAAATGGTCATGGAACAAGAGAATAGTTTTGTATGGCATTACCTCAAATTTACTGAACTTCATCTGAGCAACTAAGTTAAACTAACTTGATTCATTTAAAAAAAGCTCCTATATCTAAATAAAATACCAACTTGCCAGAAAAACCTGGATAATTGATGAAAGGTTGTAGTCAAAAGTAATTGTAGTAAAGTTATCAGTTGTATCATTAAGGTTAGCCATTATATATCAAGACTATTTGTTTCTCAGATCAATGCTTACAAACAAAGTACAACAAAGGATAAATAAAAAAGTTTCCAATAATTTGTTCATTTTATAATAAATAATTAATATTAAAGAATATGCATTTTCATAGAAACTGGTCTTGTGACCGCTTGATTTAGTTCATTTGTCATTTAGGGAAAAAAATAATAAAATTATTTGCAGTTTCTCACTGCTGGTCATGTGACCATTCAGTTTCTCACTGTTTATCATGTGACCATTCAGTTTCTCACTGTTAATCATGTGACCATTCAGTTTCTCACTGTTAATCATGTGACCATTCAGTTTCTCACTGTTGGTCATGTGACTATTTGATATCCTGATTTGGAACTTCTTGCTCAAAAATAACATGGTGCATTCATGTAACTATCAACATGTAAACAATACAATGTTCCTGGTAATAGGTAACTATCAACATGTAAACAATACAATGTTCCTGGTAATAGGTAACTATCAACATGTAAACAATACAATGTTCCTGGTAATAGGTAACTATCAACATGTAAACAATACAATGTTCCTGGTAATAGGTAACTATCAACATGTAAACAATACAATGTTCCTGGTAATAGGTAACTATCAACATGTAAACAATACAATGTTCCTGGTAATAGGTAACTATCAACATGTAAACAATACAATGTTCCTGGTAATAGGTAACTATCAACATGTAAACAATACAATGTTCCTGGTAATAGGTAACTATCACCATTTAAACAATACAATGTTCCTGGTAATAGGTAACTATCAACATGTAAACAATACAATGTTCCTGGTAATAGCACCAACACATTATCTAGGTATAAATGAAAACTTGTGGGTAAACGTCAATCAGACAGCAACCCAACAAAACAAAATACAGCAATAAAAGATGTCCAAATGTCAACATACAGTCTTCAATAGTACCTGTATTTATACATTATCAATGGTTTTCAAAGAGAGGATGTTTCTCAGCTTCAATCTTGTTGAAGGGCCTGAAACATTCTCCAGTTTGAAAAACCATTAACAATCTGTTTATCGCTGTTTTCCTAAGCAACGTCAATGAAATAGGTTCATTGATGTCATACATTCTCTTTCTACTCGACTGGAAAAAACTCGTATCACTCGAGTAGCCTGATATGAAAAATTATCACAAAAAAGATCAAAGCAAAATTTGAGAAAATAGCAATATAGCAATAAGTAAGTTTACTTATAACTATCAGTCAGTTTGTAAAATAAATGTCCTCTGAAAAAACTTTGCCTCCTGTATCAGATATTGAAGGATTAATGCAAATTATGATTTTTCCACTAAGGTAATTTATTTCAATCAAGAAACCTGAGAAAATCCATCAGAGTGACTGTATTAAATGGAACCAGACGTATCACTATTGTAAAGGAGAATAATTTCAGTCAACTGCCACAGTCATCAAAGTTAGAAATCTATTTTTCTCGAACTATTTGTTAATGTGATAAAAATATGAAACATACACAAAAAATACACTGAAAAATGTATAAAATACTGAACTATCTTTAAGTACAAGTTACAATGGCCATTGAGACGACAACAAAAACTAGAAAAAAACAATTTTATTATTGCTGATAAATTGTATCTGTGTATTTTTGCATTGATCTGTGTTTTGTAACAACCTTGTGAAAAATCCCTTATCATGTTACAATTGAGCTTAAAGGGGTGTCAATTCATATAAAAAACATTATTAAATAAATTAATGGGGAAATACATCTTGCCGTAAGATTTGACAGTCACATTATTTAGACTAGATTGTAAAATTCTGATCCTATTAAATACATAACATTATTTCCAGTTCACAGGACAAGATGCATTTACACTATTCTTACAAAAGTTGGTCCTTTAAATTTATTAATTGCATTGTAAACAATGTATCAGTAGGTACGACTCATATCAGTCAATATCTAACAAAGTCTTTTTAGTCATGGAAAAGGTCATTGATTGATTCTTTCTTACTGTGACATCTTCTAAATAAAATATTTTGCTGTAGATAGTTATTTATAAAAAAAAGTATTAAAACACAGAGATGTCTCACCTTTGTGAGTTAATCACAAGCTTTAACAATTGTGGACGCTGTTGATGCCAGAAACAGTATGATTAAGTGATGTTTCCACAACTTGTGTTATAGGCAAGACAAAAGAATTATTACTCAAGTTCACCAGTGAGTGTTATGATATATTACCTCTGAGACAATTAAGACACATGACAATTTATGTAACACATTAAAAAAATTAATACAAAATCTTTAAATATTATTTACACTTGATCTTAATCTAACATCTATGCCATTTACAATTAGAAATTCTAAATTTAACAACAAGAAAAAACAATAACAATCAAAAGGGGAAATTTTATAAATATGAGGAACAATATAAATCAGAAATATACAAGTTCAAAGAAAGGGCTCACACAACATTTTTAACCGGATTTTTATTTAGCTTAAGGAAAATTCACAATTTTTCACTTAGAGGGCTCACTTTATTTCCATTTCATTTTCATGTCTATTATCAAAGTTATGAAATATTTTACATGTACTGGGATATATTGGTGTAAGTCAGCCCAAAACTGTTTCTACTGATTAACTAACAAGGGGGAGATAATGGTGTAAGTGAGCCCAAAACTGTTTATACTGATTAACTAACAAGGGGGAGATAATGGTGTAAGTGAGCCCAAAACTGTTTATACTGATTAACTAACAAGGGGGAGATAATGGTGTGAGCCCAAAACTGTTTATACTGATTAACTAACAAGGGGGAGATAATGGTGTGAGCCCAAAACTGTTTATACTGATTAACTAACAAGGGGGAGACAATGGTGTGAGCCCAAAACTGTTTATACTGATTAACTAACAAGGGGGAGATAATGGTGAGAGCCCAAAACTGTTTATACTGATTAACTAACAAGGGGGAGATTATGGTGTAAGTGAGCCCAAAACTATTTACACTGATTAACTAACAAGGAGGAGATAACATTAAAATATTTAAACTTAACAGGCTATTTACAGGTAAATCTACAAAATGAAATCCTCCATTTTATTCCTAAGATACAGTATTGGCTGAATTACCATATGTTTCAAACAATAATTAACATTCTTTGTCTTGAACACTTATTTTCATTTAAAGATCAAATAAGGATTCAATCATTAGTGAATCAATTTGTCTTTTATTACATTCAATCTATTTCCATAATCATGTATATGAAAAGTATTTATAAAAAGGTTGTCCAACTACATTTAGCTCAAACAAAAAGGTTGGAATACCTAAGTTGCCCTTCGTAAGCTACTGAATACTAACAGGTTTGAGTAAAAATTACAATATAAACTGGTTCAAAGACAATATTTCTCGTATAATGAGTCAAACATGATATCTACTCCATCGAGGGAATTTCTAATCTTTAAAAAAAAAACATTTCTTCCCATTTAATGAGATGAGATTGTCAATCTCTTTAGTTCAGATGTTGGTGTTCAAAAGAAAACTTTCAGTGACCGGTTTTTATTGGTGGAGGAAGCCAGTGTACCCAGAAAGAACCAGGGCCTTTAGAAAGACCCAACAAATGTGACCTAATTGATCTTTCAATTGATACATTATAAAGATCTTATTTTGTATAATACTCAATCAAAATATGTTTAACATAATCTATAATCATCTTAACTTCCTATCAAATATAATTATACAGAGAATTCTATATACGCAATTTGCAAAATATCTGCAATACTGTTCCTTAAATTATATATAACATAAGTACTTACTTAAAATACTTTGGAAATCTGTTTACAAATGCTCTAAAAATTAACCTTTCCAAAGGGTTAAACATTAATATTTCACTTCTTCTATTATTGATAATTAAGCACGAGTTCTCAACTGTTTAAAATAATTATTTTCCCTTAAATAACTGCTGTCTCATTTTTTCAGATAACTAGTAAATGAATTGGAAATTCATAAAATCATTAATAGTGACTGCATTTATGCACAATTGTTATTGAGCACATCAATTTATAACGAGAAAGACTTGGTATATTTGTAAAATGCAAAATATTTGTGCCAAAATTTTACAGCACTCTCTCTCCATGTCATGGTAAAATCTAATCCATTATTAGTCAATGATATCCTCAGTTAGAACATGCCAGGACTGTTCCATTGAAATTAATGTAGGAAAGGGAATTTTATTTTTGGGCATGCGTTGTAGATCATGTATGGTTGTATGTCCATTTGATGTTTACAAAATTACTCAAAGTCAGTATGTTGCTTGTGGAGTCCGTAGAAGTCCCTTCCTACCCTACCCTCAAAAATACATTCTAATCTAATAGCTGTCATTTATATATAGAGGTAGAGGAAAATAATATTATACATTTTACTACTCAGTTACAAAAAAGAGATATTCAGGTCTTCAATGTGTGTATATGTATATATTCATTAGGCAACAATGCTATGATTGTACTATTCTATTGTAAAGTAATACATCCTATAGTAATTCAGACAGAATACACCACTTATCAAACACATGTCAGAAGTCACTCACAAACTCTTTTCTACAAATAATTATGGGAAAGCCCTTGTGACTAATTGCAATAATAATACAATACATTTTGTATATTTTTAGATTTCTTTTTTGAATAGACCAATAAAATATAACATATAAAAGTTTTTTTCTCAAAATTTTCCTCTTCGAGGGTTGAGTGTATAAGAGTTAATCATTCAATTAAACAATTATATGTCACCATACTTGCTGTTGAATTAAATGGTGCTCCAATTTATAAAATATAATAGTACACTGAAAATAAAATTTTCATTGATACAAAAAAAAAGACAGAAAGTCAGTGTTGCCAGTTTGCAAAGTTGATACCAAGTTGTATATTTGAACTATCATCCAGGAAGTAAAATAATTCTGTGATAATTGGAAAAAATACAATAATTATGCATTATAAGGGAAAAACCTGAACACTTAACACTACAAATATAAAATTCAAAAATCCTTAAACTTTCCATTTTTCATACTATCTTATTTATTCTTTGTTCATTATCTGGTTATCTCTGTTGATCAATTTTGTTTGTGTCAATGATTGCTACTCTCCCTTGATTTCTCCTCACTAGATGGAGCTGTTATGTTATCGTCTGTTAGTTGTAATATGTTGTCTGATGAGCTGCTTTGGTCTGCTTGTGTGCTGTAAAGATAAATTAAAGTGTTTTTCATAATGAATGAACACGAGAGAATGGAAAACATATAATGAATGCAAAATTAATAATGAAACAATAAATCCATTTAACTGATGGGGTAGCTTATGCCATCAATACTGTTACAACTACCTTAAATTAACAAATTTTCCTTTAAAATAACTTTTGATTTGACTCATGTGGTCATCTCTGAATTATGAACAGAAAATTCAGATAATATAAAGAAAAGTATTTTATTCATCTTTTAAAAATCAAAACCTGAAATGAAAAGTAAATTCTATTTTTGTAATTTTTCAAAAATTCTGTTTTCAAAGGAGATGATCACTGACATTTATATTTCATACCAAGTTTTATTTTATATATCTGATATCTAGTACTATTAATTCAGAAATCAGTGTGTGCATTCATTATTACAAATCACTTATTACTGATTAAAATGTGAGATTTAAATTAATGAGATCACAAAAATTTTGTGAAAGATAATCAGTACTGAAATTATGAATGCAATTTTTTATTATTGCGAACCTGATACTGTAGCATTTTTCGCATTAATAAAAACATCACATTAATTTCTGATTTGAGTTTTACATACTTATATATATTCTATCGCTTTACCTCCTGACAAATTCAATCAAAGGGAGGTTACTCAAAATTTATCAAACTGGTCAGAATTGCTTTAAATGCATACAGAATAAGAGAAATAAAATCATATTATCTTTTATTGTACATTATACCAGTATTAGTAACAGGTATTTACTTTAGAGTTAATTTCCTAATGCTTGTAGAGTAAGACTGTGGTTGGCTTGCTTGTTTTGTTTGTATGAATGTTTGCTCAAGCATTGTAATTAAGATTGACATCTGCAAATGATATAAATAGGCGCAGCTAAACCTGTGTACATTATATTTAGATTCCTAACCTCCAGGATAACATCCAATCAAATTTAAGTATAATATATACAGATTCAACTCTGCCTTTTTATATTGGTTGCAGATGTCAATCTTAATTACAATGCTTAACAAACGTTATACAAACAAAGCAAGCAAGCCAACCAAAGTCTCACTCTTCAAGCATTAGGAAATTAACTCTAAAGTAAAACTTATGTTTTTCCTATCTCCATAAAGCAAATTTTAACTACCAAGAGGATTTATATTGACCTTGACAAAAATTATGGGACATGTTGAAGGATTTTGTTTTCCATTTATTAAAGATAGAGTAAGAAGATGTAGCGGACAACTTTCCACTGAAGACTGATGGACAAGAATACCCATACTGTGGATTCATTATTATTCGTTGGATACCAATTTTTGGGGATTTCGTGGGTATAGGTGAACCACGAATTTCAATGTTTGATGAAGTACATATTTTCTATAAGCTTGTATGCAGACGTTAACAAAACCATGAAATGAAAGATCCACATAAATACAATTTTTGCTCAATCCATGAAAATCAGTACCCACCAAAAAAAAATGAATCGACATTTGAATTTTTAAAAATTCAGCTGAAAAGAATTCATGTATAAGACACAAATTTCGAATCTGAAATCACAGGATTTCTGTATATATATGTAGTAAAATATAAAAAAAAAAGTTTCTGGGTTTGTTGTTAAACAGTCCTTAAGTACTACTGAAAAATGGCATAATAATTTTTTAAATGCAATTCACATGGAAATACTTTTAGTGATGAAAGACTATTTATCCATGATGGTCAGTATTTCATAAACTTGACTAAAATGTAGACCCTAACAATAACATAATAAAATAATAATAAAGTATATTTCGATATCTAATGTATTTGTTAGCTAGTGTATGTAAATTATAATACTATAACCATGTATAAAGCTAGACCTATGGTAACAATATTCTAAGAGATAAGAGTATTCTCCTTGAAATTACAAAATAAATTCTTAATGCAACATAAAAAGTGGAACAAAGAAAACAGGGCAGGTCTCTTTACAGGATGAATCAAAATAATTAATTTAAATAGTAAATAGATTAAAACAAATTTACTTCAAAATTAAAGAGAACTTTGTTTTTGGCCCCCCCAAAAAATCTGTAATTATTATACTAAAGCTGTGACTATGTATTATTTTCTCAAAGTGACAGCACACATGATGAAAAATCAGCAAAATACACACTAGTGACTTGTATGCAGAATCTATAGAAAGCTTATTAAACTTTAGAGTTAATTTCCTAATGCTTGTAGAGTAAGACTGTGGTTGGCTTGCTTGTTTTGTTTGTATGAATGTTTGCTCAAGCATTGTAATTAAGATTGACATCTGCAAATGATATAAATAGGCGCAGCTAAACCTGTGTACATTATATTTAGATTCCTAACCTCCAGGATAACATCCAATCAAATTTAAGTATAATATATACAGATTCAACTCTGCCTTTTTATATTGGTTGCAGATGTCAATCTTAATTACAATGCTTAAGCAAACGTTTATACAAACAAAGCAAGCAAGCCAACCAAAGTCTCACTCTTCAAGCATTAGGAAATTAACTCTAACATAAAACTTATGTCTTTCCTATCTCCACAAAGCAAATTTTAACTACCAAGAGGATTTATATTGACCTTGACAAAAATTATGGGACATGTTGAAGGATTTTGTTTTCCATTTATAAAAGATAGAGTAAGAAGATGTAGCGGACAACTTTCCACTGAAGACTGATGGACAAGAATACCCATACTGTGGATTCATTATTCATTGGATACCAATTTTTGGGGATTTCATGGGTATAGGTGAACCACGAATTTCAATGTTTGATGAAGTACATATTTTCTATAAGCTTGTATGCAGACGTTAACAAAATCATGAAATGAAAGATCCACATAAATACAATTTTTGCTCAATCCATGAAAATCAGTACCCACCAAAAAAAAAAGAATCGACATTTGAATTTTAAAAAATTCAGCTTAGAAGAATTCATGTATAAGACACAAATTTCGAATCTGAAATCACAGGATTTCTGTATATATATGTAGTACAATGTATAAAAAAAAGTTTCTGGGTTTGTTGTTAAACAGTCCTTAAGTACTACTGAAAAATGGCATAATAATTTTTTAAATGCAATTCACATGGAAATACTTTTAGTGATGAAAGACTATTTATCCATGATGGTCAGTATTTCATAAACTTGACTAAAATGTAGACCCTAACAATAACATAATAAAATAATAATAAAGTATATTTCGATATCTAATGTATTTGTTAGCTAGTGTATGTAAATTATAATACTATAACCATGTATAAAGCTAGACCTATGGTAATAATTTACCAATATTCTAAGAGATAAGAGTATTCTCCCTTGAAATTACAAAATAAATTCTTAATGCAACATAAAAAGTGGAACAAAGAAAACAGGGCAGGTCTCTTTACAGGATGAATCAAAATAATTAATTTAAATAGTAAATAGATTAAAACAAATTTACTTCAAAATTAAAGAGAACTTTGTTTTTGGCCCCCCCAAAAAATCTGCAATTATTATACTAAAGCTGTGACTATGTATTATTTTCTCAAAGTGACAGCACACATGATGAAAAAATCAGCAAAATACACACTAGTGACTTGTATGCAGAATCTATAGAAAGCTTATTAATATACTTAAAAAAACAAGGAATTATTTGAATCTGGAATAACTTTGAATTCCGGAAAATTGATAAGAAATGTATGATGAAAACTAACCCAATTAAGGAGGGTTTGTCATGCATGCATAGCTAAGGGGGGTTAGGTAGTTCATACTGAAATATCAGTGAAAGCAACTTCAACCTTAGCCATGCACACATGGTTAACCCAGTAAAGTTGGGTTAGTTTTCATCATACATTTCTTTTTCCAGAATTCAAAATTATTCTAGATTCAAATAATTCCTTGTTAAAAGGAATTCTCTTATTCATCACTTTATCATGTGACCTGTCATACCATTAAATACTGTAGATTCATTAATATACATGGTGTAACAATTATCGTGGGTATCATGGTGTAACAATTATCATTGATATCATGGTTATAGGTGAACCACGAATGTATATATTCAAAGAAGTCCAAATCTTATAAAGGCTGGTATGCAGCGTTTTTCTACACCATAAAATCAAACATCCACAAACATAAAATTTTCCTCAATCAATTAGAGCTAATTTCCTAATGCTTGTAGAGTAAGACTTTGGTTGGCTTGCTTGCTTTGTTTGTATAAATGTTTGCTCGAGCATTGTTATTAAGATTGACATCTGCAAACAATATAGATAGGTGGAGTTAAACCTGTATACATTATTATTAGATTCTTAACCTCAAAGATAAAATCCAATCAAATTTAAGTATAATGTATACAGGTTTAACTCCGCCTATTTATATCGGTTGCAGATGTCAATCCTCATTACAATGCTAGGGAAAATGTTTATACAAACAAAGCAAGCCAGCCAATCAAAGTCTCAGTCTACAAGCATTAGGAAATTAGCTCTAAAATAAATGAATCCACATTAATGATATACTTTATAGACAAAAAAGACATGAAAATTTAACTGAATAAGAGAAGTAAGCACACAAAGCTATATATAGATAAAAAGGTGGAAATAGATATTAAGTACCTACAAATCTCATTATATAATTCTGAAAATAAAATAACAACATTTCACAAACATGCAACATAACACACACAAACACACACATATATAGATAAACATACTAAATGAAAGATCTACTGCAATTTTCACCAATGTCAACAAGAGTACATTGTATATACTAAATAAATATTAATATGTACAACTATGGAATAAAAGAGTGTGAGAATACCTCCAATTTCAAACTGCAACAATGAAGAAAAACTTTCCAGTACTGCCATTATATGTTTGCTTTGCTTACTTGTTTGTTTATTAGATTTTAAGTGACTTTTTTGGTATTTATGAACATTGCCATAAACTTCTTCCAATGAGACTTGCCAACTTTTCCGATTAGTCAGGGGTTTCCCCATGAGAGGAGTTGACCTGACTGATAAAATCTTTCATTAATAAAACTTAGTACATCAAATAAAGGAGTTAAAATTGCATTTTAGACATATACCCATTCCAAACCATAATTTATTAGGTTTATAATACTTAAGACATTTATAAGAGCTGCATTAGGTCCTCTTGTTTCCAATGGAGAATTTTAGAAGTCAGCAGGTATGATTGATTGATTAATGGTTGCTTACTGTCCAGTGGCAATTATTTCATGCATGCTCAATGACTTCTCTATATTTTTAACTATATAATGATCATATCATGTGTAATGATAGAAATGGGAGTATTAATAAAGACTTGACATTTTTATTTTTACAATGTAAATTATACTATTTTTTTTCAGCACTGGAAAATTTTATACAAGCAAGACATATATTTAATACGTATTCATATATTTAAATATCAGCAAGAAAACTGAACTCAACACATTTCTCATGGACATCCAACACATTTTTTCTTTTAAAGTTCTATAAATACAATAAATTTATCTTGGAACTGATCCAGAAATAATAATGTGGTGGTCCTTGGAATTGTCTTTTACAATCTCAAATTTTGGTGCAGTCTTTTCTAAAAGTCCATCAACTTAAAAATGATTAGTCGAGAATATTGACATAGAGATATGGTTTCTGTATGGACCAATGTAAACGAGGGCTTCCATAGGATAAGCCTGTTGTCCAATCCAATCTCATTTATTGAATAGTTTAAACTTATGTAAAAAACAATTTTGTGATTATTTTTCATAATGTTCTTGGAGAAAGTTAAAAATATATGGGGCATCAAAATCTACTCTACTCAAGACAACATCAAGGTACCTCATAATGATGACAACAACACTGGACATCAAATTTACATACCCTCCTAACATGGACAATTTTCCACTCTCTTTATGTATTAGTTAAATGTATTATATTAGTAATGCGGCGTCGAGCAGATTTTCATACAAGACAATATTGGATCAATTACCTGGTGTTCGGACATTACAATGTGAAATCAATTATAGCAAAGAGCTAAGATTTCTTTATTTATTATATAAAATATATAAATGATGATTCCAAGTATTTATATAGAATAAAAGTAAATTAATGAATGCTGATCCCTGTCAATTTTGAAATTAATATACAAATCAAACATGATACAATCTGATAAGTGGACGACAGTAAAGGTAAACTGAATGCAATTTCACTAAGAGCTGTTCAATAAAAAACAT
Source organism: Mytilus coruscus (assembly GCA_017311375.1). Taxonomy (NCBI): domain Eukaryota; kingdom Metazoa; phylum Mollusca; class Bivalvia; order Mytilida; family Mytilidae; genus Mytilus; species Mytilus coruscus. The sequence continues at coordinate 74,553,136 of CM029607.1, forward strand.
AGAGTGGGTGGCGCATATTCGCCTTGGACACATTTTTGCCGTTTTGCTATTTTTTCTGTAAAATTTGTGTGCCTTTACCCAATACTTGCCTAAATAGATGGTAAAGGCTGTTTGTAATGTTACAACTGCTGATATTCCTCTTTACCCCATTTCCAAGGTTATTCGCACATACTAAGAAATACGCAGGTGTTTTTAAATGATTTTGGCAATTATGTACGATTTATATGGCAATCATGCGCAGTCTTAAAGTAAATATTTGTGAGAAAAATCGTATAGGAATGATCTCTCAAGCTAATTCATGTAATTGCAAACATTCGTTTTATAATATACCAGGATAATGAGGATGGTCATATCATACATTATGCGAAAATGTGTCCCCATGGTACACGAACAACTTGATTTCCTGTCGAGTTTACATTTGTTTTTAGAACAATTAACCAATGTTTTGAAGATAATTTCTTTATCAAACATTTTTTTCATATAGTTAAATTTCTGAAACCTTCATAAAAAGTTCCAAATATTCGAATGTAGGTCCGATGTAAGTGGAAATGAACGAATTATGCGGCGAATATGGGTCTCTTACTCTACATGTACATCGGATCTAGAGAAGACACTTTGAAATCTCAACTATGGGTTGTTGTCAAAAACAGAAAAATGTATGTGAAATTTGGTTCTAAAGGTGTTTTCCCCATTTTTAAAGTGCCTTCCCTTGGTACCTTGTATATTTAAGTGAAGCAGTCCTGAAGAAATAACAGAATGTTTATTATGTTCATCTTGCAAACAAAATGATTTTCAAATATATTAACAAATTAAAAAAAAAAAAAGGAAGTAAAATGTGACAACCAGGTAGTTAATGTTATGGCCTTAACATGCTTTTATTGTTAAATCTGTAAGGCTTCAAGCAGTTAATGCAATCATTCAATGTTCTTTAATAAATCAAGCTTGGTATCAATTCCCAAACAACTAAACTGTATAAAGTGGATAAAAAAACCATTACAATAAGTTAATTATTTGATTCAATGCTTTCAAATAATAGTGTAACATTAAGTTTAAGGCTTTGTGCAATAAAAGCAAATATTAATATTTGTTTTGGTTATGTCTATACTAAAATATTGCGTAAAGTCCTATAATGCCATGTAATTAAGTTGCAGACTCATGCCATGTTAAACAGTAAAGACAATGGAATAGATTCAATGTTACATTTTTTTGGACCTCCATTCTTGATCACTCTAGTTTAGTGAAAATTAGTTCAAGCTAGTTACAAACTGAATACAACTTGTATGGACAAACATAAGGCTAACTGGCAAGGTTTGAGAAAAGTTTTTGGTGCATACTGTTAAATGATTGTGTTTTTTGTGTATAATTTTCAGATTTCTTTTGATCAGCATTCATTACCTGTCAGCACCCTCTGGGACTATCTGTACAATCTGTCCGTCAGAATTACGTCCTACGTGCTTAGGTATCCTTTGGTAATGACTCCTTTAAAAAAAAGGAACTGAACATGTTAAAATGTACCAAATTACCAGGATTCATGTTGAATATCTACAACAGATGTACCACATATGGAGCAGGATCGGCTTACACTTTTGGAGTACTTCAGATCCCCCAGTTTTTGGTGGGGTTTGTGTTGCTCAGTCTAGTTTTCTATGTTGTGTTTTGTATATTGTTGTCATTTCGTCGTTTTTTTTAGTTTTTTGCCATGGCAATGTGAGTTTGTTTACAACTCATTAGTATGAATGTCCCTTTAGTATCTTTCACCTCTCTTCTATCAATTAACAAAGTATGTGAGATAACTCTAAAATATCAAATTTTGCTTTGAAAACAATTTGCAGAAATAAAAGACCTATAATAGACTTTGGTTAAGGGCAAAACCAGATTTAGCATTGTTACTTTTATCAATACTCCTTATTTCACTGGTTTATATTTCCCCAAGCTTAAACACCTTTTTAAACTGCTTGATTTCTTACAAAGAGGTTATATGTCTTAAATTTGTTTTCATAAATATTTGAATGAATCGTCATAGTACAGAAAATTAACTTCAAACCCAATTATCATTAAGGTTGGAGGTAAAAATAAGCAGTCCCCCACTGGCTGGTTTCATTTATTTATTATTTTTTATGTCTTCAAGTTGCTATCTTTTTGACTTTACTAAACATCTCTATATTTTTACCACTGATGAAGATTTTTTTTTTTTTACTGGCATTCATAGTTACCTGTATCTTTGTTGTATAATGACAGATTTGTTGCCTCCCTTTTTTAAACGTTCATGTTCTTTATACGTCCTGTATTGATTTTGGATAACTACAGCAGCATCACGACTCTTCTTGAACCGTTTCTGAGCATAATAACTTCTAAACTGACTTTGTATCAATACAGCTGCCTGGGTCATCTTCTTATAATATGCATACTGAAAAATATATAGTGGCTGTTTAATGCAATTCAATCAGGAAATAATAGTTCTTGTAAAACATCAACTCTCAACTCTCGTCCTCTTCTGTTTAAGTGTATGAATACTACAGTTCTCAAATAGTGTAAACTTCCCACTTACACCATACACTGTCCCAATCCCATTTGAATCATACACAATTCAAACATTCAAAATTACCTACCAAGGAACTTGTTAGAAGAAATTGCAAATTTCAATATATTTTTTCTTAAACCAACTTACATTCAAAAACCATACAACATGTCTCAAGTACAATACATTATTCCCCATGGACCATACTAGTCAGGATTCTACTTCGTCAAAAACGATCGCGAAAATGGAAGCCATTGTAGGGTTGACATGCTGTCAATTTAGCTCTTGAAAACTGATAAATTTATCCACATAGCATCATCACGATCCTTACACGACAGTTGTTTTTTAAAAGACAAATGTATCTACTAGCTATTAATGTACTTTTAGGCCTTTTGTCGACTTAAAACTATTTATTGTCTGTTCCATTGTCAGGGTTAATTTTCGCAAAATTAAAAAAACTCTAAAAAAAAATTTTAATCAAATATTTCATGGAAGGGCAGACTAAAACTTTTTAGAGGTTGAAGACTAATTACCCTAGATAACACATACAATAAATGAATTTTTTGGAAGTTGTGCACAAAAAAGATCCACAAGTAAAGTCTGTCGTCAAGTACTTTTAATAAACATTTGGTATTCAAACACACCTAAATGCTGTTGTTATGATTCTTGAGAAAGGTATTTCACTTGACCCATATATTCCATTTTTTGGCACTGTGAATTTTTATTGTTATCATATCAAAATGTAGCCTGTATATATAAAATAGAATCGGAAGCAAGATAATGTATCAAATATTGCTGCTTTATGTGTTTTCAAGACAAAAGAGTCAACACGCCTGAATATAAAAAGGCGTACCCAACTCTCTCTTTTCAATAAGGTTATTGCCTATTTTTAGGATTTTTTCCAAAAAATTGTTGCCAGGGGAAGAGTTGCAAAATTAATGCTCTAAAAAGATCAATCTTTTATCTTTCTGTGGACTTTTTTGGTGGAATTTATTCTTATGCACAAAAAAGATCTACATGTATTTGCACCTATCATAATTGACTGTTTTGTGAAAATTTGTCTTTAATTCAAAGGTTTACAAATATTGCGAAGCTCCATACTATAAATTAAGTATAAACACATACATATGATGCAAAAATCATAAACTATGCACCTAAATTAAACTTTTAAAGCCCTTAGAAACAGATGCAAGCAATTCAAACTTGGACATTTTTACCTTCTACAACTGGATATCAGCCTGATATTCAAGGGCAGTAACTCATGTCTTTTTATCTTCTGTATTACTCATCATGTAATTAATAACAGATCTGCTATTTATAAGTTTATTAACCCATATTTTTATACCTATGGAATTAACTAACCTGTTTATATCGCCTGTAATACTTCTGTATGAGAATCAACTAACCTGTTATAACGCCTATAATACTTCTGTATGAGAATTAAATGACCTGTTTATATCGCCTGTAATATTTCTGTGAGAATTACAAATGTACACACTCTTACGCTTGGATCATTTGCAGACGATGTAAAATATCAGAAACTTAAAGAAAAAATAGTAACTAACCTGTTTATATCACCTGTAATACTTCTGTATGAGAATTAACTGACCTGTTTATATCACCTGTTATACTTCTGTATAAGAACTAACTCACCTGTTTATATCGCCTGTAATACTTCTGTATGAGAATTAACTGACCTGTTTATATCGCCTGTAATACTTCTGTATGAGAATAGCTGCCTCCATTTCCTTCTGTTGTTGAGTCATTTGTTGTTTGTTTCGGAATTTTCTGTAAGTTTTTTGTATGACTTTAGCTGCCTCATAGAGTTTGCGTTGTTCTTGGTCTAAAAAATAAATAAATAAAAGAAATGAAAGGAAAGTCATGGTAAACATCAATGACAGCAACCTAACAATACATAATCAATAAGTTTCAAAAATAAAGATTTAACAAGAAATCAATAAACAAAGACATTTATAAGCCAATGAAAACCTAAACAATAATTAATTTGCATTTTTAATAACTAACCTGATAATGTAAGAAGTGAGAAATCTTTCTCCATGAACGTAGCTGGAGCATTAAAGTATTCTGTGAACTCTTCTGTCGTAGGAGGTGGGGAATCTAACTTAAAATCGTATGGACTATAGGGACTTGGAATACAGGTAGACTCTGGACTGTTGAGAGAGGAAGCTGGAGTACCAAGATCAGAATATCTGAAAAAATACAATGTAAATAAAATACAGTGATTTGGCATGTACATGTAAACTGAACTGTTGAAAAATGAAACACCTTTTTTTACCACTCATAAAAATCAAATTGTACTGTCGTCTATGAACTTACAGAAAAACAATAATGTATATCATGCTTATACTATAAAGCCTGAATTGTTTGTTTTGTAAACTTTTTTAATATCATTAATTTAGAAATATTTGCAAGCATTTATTACTGCGAATGTTGAACAATCAACAGAAATGCAAAACTAATTACAACTAATCACAATTTTAAAAATAATAAAAACATCAGTATAGACTATAGTATATCTCAAACCAAAAATGTCTCCCCTTCCTTTTCACCCCAAAACCATTTACATTTTCTTTTGTCACTAAATAAGTTTCCTAGAATTCCCCAAAAAATCACACAGATAAAGTTCCACTACTTTTTCATGTAAGTGTATTTTAACAATACCATATTATAAAAACAAAATTTCTTGGTGTTAAATTTTAGTGGTTTTGTCTTTAAAATTGATTCCGTAAGGCTGATCTTTTCAGATTAATTTTTTGTTGGGGTTGTCATGCATAGAAAATAGGTGAATTGAAAGCAACAATGACAATTTCTGCTTAAACGATAGTCATTACCTGTACTCATCAAAAGAAAACCCATCCCCCATTGGAGTAGATATCCCAGAATCCTCTTCATAAGACGAGGCATGAGGTGAAGGCTGTGATGGTATCGAACTGTACGAACTACTCCTCTCACGAGCAGCAAACTCCGCAGCATCATCAACACGACTTGGAGATAATTTTATCCTCATTGGCATGGCCGCAATGATTTGTTGAGCAAGGTTGACCATCTGTCTCTTGGCATCCTCACTGCTGTCGCCACCTTAAAGGAAGCATGAATTCAGCTTGAAAAAATGTAATTCAAAAGCAAATAGCTATAACATGTTAAAGAAGTAAAATTTTAGTATTTTTAAAGGGTATTACTTTTTAACCTTTAAATTATTGAAAATTATTTCATTTACAGGAAAGATAAATCTGATGTCTTTTCTTTACCAATATGTACATGTGAGGAAAATAAGAAGTCCCATCTCTGACTCCGATCTTCCATATGCTATTGAATAATGATCTATTTTCAACTCATCGGTTATTGCAGTTTGTTTTTGTAGATTTGCAGCTGATATAAATTTATTTGGTTGTCTCTGTTGAAATCATTCATTACTTGCTTTGTCAGGTGTTAAGTTTCAACAAAATTTTTTGACGCTTGTCCATTATTTTAACCAACTGATGGACTCACAATTCTATCAAAGTGTGTTGTTGGATTGCTGTCTGATTAAAACTTTCTCTACATCTCTTTTTAACATAACATACAAATTTCAAGTCATTATGAATTTTGAATTTCCAGTTAATAAAATTTTAATTGATTAGGCTAAATCTAGTTACAATTCCCTCTGGCAAATTAAAACTTCCATAGGTCTGGCTGTTGTGTTAAGGCAAAGTTAACCTTTAATATTTTTTGCTTTCCAAATGTTTGATCACAAGAGTACTTGACGAAGTTAAATTTAGAAACACACATTTAATAAACATTTCTTAATAAAATAATACAAGTAAGTAAATAGCACTATACAGCATAGAATAGTATCTCTTATAAAGCAGTTATAATTATTTATAGCAAGGTATTAATGATTGTTAATCACACAATGCAAACAACTGCCACACATTATATAACAAGATTCAAAATCATACAAAGCAAGATAACAATTCTCAAGTAAATTATCCATACACTATTGAAATTCTGCAGGGAAAACATCAGAAAAATAGCTTAAAATCTTAACAAGTTATAATCTTTGATAGCTAGTTATTTTAAAAAATTCACGTTCAGATCAAAAAGATAATTCAAGTCTAAATTTAAACAAGAATGCACATGTTGTCGTGCTAAGCATGACACTAATTGCAATTAAAAGTATCAGAAAACAGGAAGTAGGTGTCCAACAGATCCAACAGGTTCACACAGTTTACTACTCATCAATGTTAGGCTGCTGACCAAATTGAAAAACTTTCTATTCAGTAGTACTTGAGAAAAAATGTGACGAAAAAGTAAAAGTTCATTCAATATATTGAAAAATTCAAAGTATCAGGATACAGGAAGTTGTTGTCCGACAGATCCAAAAAGTGCTCACATACTATCAAGTTTCTAAACAAATATAAAGTCAGGCTGTCCAGTAGTACCTGAGAAAAGTGTGACCAAATTATCTGTTGGAAAAATAAACGGACCAACATACAGACAAGCTTAAGGTAAATGCAATATGGCCCCCCACTTTTAGAGTAGGGTGTACAACATTCCAAAAATTGTAATTCAAGTCAAATTCCACGATAATAAAAACTATAATTCTACAAATTAAGTAAATATAACATAAATCCTGTCAAACAGATTTTATCCCTTACTGATAGATAATCTATCTGTTCTATTTCTAGTCGCACGACCCTCGTCATCAGATGACAAACGTTCCACATCAATATACGGGCTTCCTTGACTTGAGAAGGATTCATCAGACATGTTGTCATCCAGATCTGAAATCAAGTGCATGCAAACACTTCAAACTGTTAATCAAACATTGTGAGATCAAATCCAGTTCATTTTCACAATTTTCACTATTTTCTGTCAATCATTGCAAGTTTTATTTTATTTACTACCAGCATTTGTCACTATCTAAAATCGTTTTGCTACTGACTCTCTTCACCTTTTTGCTTCTGAATATCATTGACTTTTTTGCTACCAGTATTATTTGCCCCTATAAACTGTCAGTGATAATTTGAGAAGCAATTAGAATTTTACAGTTTTTACTGTCAGTGACTTTTCATGTGTCATTTATTGATGGTGACTTCTATGCTACTATTTACTGTAATTGACCTTCTTACTGTTATTTAATTAGGTCTGTGACCCTTTTGCTTCTAATAGCTGCCATGGACTTTTTTGCTGCTATTAACTGTTAATGCTCTTTTGAAGCTAATAAATTTTCAGTGCTATTTTTGCTGCTAATACCTGTCAGTGACCTACTTATTACTGTTACTGACCTATTTGCTGCTATATAATTAACTCGCAATGACCAATTTACTGCTATTTTCTATCAGTGAACTTTATTTTGTGTATATGAATTTCTCTAATTAATAAAAATCAAGAATTTCTTATGCTATTTTATACTGTACGGGATTTCTTTTGTTGTTTTGCTGGTAATAAGACACTTCATATGAATGTAAGTAATGCTTAAGGAACAAGGCCTATATATTTATTATAGAAAAATAATGAAAGGAATGGATTCAATTCTAACTATGTATATATCTAACAAAGAAATGATTAACACCTTATCAAAGATGTTACAGTCACTTTGTTCTTTAAAATGCTGATCAGGAAAATGTCTTGTTACCACACATAGCACTAGCATAATAATTACATATACAAAACCATGCAAAATATAATTATATTTAATTCAAATGTCATGATACTGTGTGTATTACATTATTACATTTTCAGGATAACACATGATGCTTTTATATATGTAAAAATATCAGTTTCACAAACCAAGCTCAAAAATATCAAATGTGCCTCATTAAATCTTACATAAAAAAAACTTTTAATTAGTAAATTTTAATTCACACATGCTAAATATAATGCAAACATACTGAGCCATTACCCACAATGCGATATTACCTGTATCCATTTCTACACAAGAAGTTCCTGTTACATGGACTGATGGTGTTTCAGTATGGTCCATTGCTGTTTTGTGGTCCTCGTCTGGTTTAATTAATATGTCTGGAGAGGTCAGATCTCTTCCAGGATTGTAAAGCATTGGATTTTTTGTACTCGTCAAAGCACTTGAGACAGAACAAAGTCTAGGTTCAGAGTTAGTTTCCCTGACTGGCCTTTCATACTGACTAGGTGGCGTATAACTGAAATCTTCTGGTGTACAATCAATGGAGAAATGCTTGGCAAGTTTACGTCGACTAGATTGCAGGGAATGTTTGGGTCTATTGCTTTTCATTGGCTGAACATACTGGCCTGGAATGTCTATATGTAGACTTCCCAACACAGAATTTGGTGACTTGAACACACTATTATCTTCCATTTTATCAGCAGGGGTAATATAAGCCTTGGAAGAATCTATTTGTTTTGAAGGGGAAGACAGGTTGCTAGATTTCCCTGTTAGGGAAGACAACTCATTGACAACGGAGATGTGACCAAATTTTTTAGCAACTGCAAAAGGAGACAATTGATCTTTGGTCATGATATGTATTGAATCAGGATTCCAATGGTAGAGGAATTGCACTGTTGATATGTAACCTTTTGCACATGCCCATACCTAAAATGTAAAATCAGTGGTATAGAATTTATCACAATGAGTAAATGAGAAACTGTTAATTAAAATCAAAACGACAAAGTTATACTAAAAACTTTTTCCAAACAACAAATCCCTCCTGTCCCCATTTGTCATTCTCAAAATGGAAGATGTATAAAAACTTATCACTATAATCATTGTATCAGCAAAAAGGAATCACTGAATATTCATGTAATATTTTGCCTATATATCACAATAATGAAAACTTTTAAGTGAAGTATTCTAATGCAATCTTTATGTAACAATTTTTTTCATTGGATAAAATTTACTGTCAAATCCACAATTGACATGTTGTGGGCACCCATTAAGTATTGCTGGAATTCACAATGTTCAATTAATACAATATAATCAATAATAACCTAACTAAAAAAACACTGTTTCAATGAGATTTTATCCAAATTTGAATCAAACAAGTAACAAAATAATCTTTGGTTTGAAAGTTTTTATTTGTATGATATCCTGTTTTGCCATGTTTATGTGCCAAAATCATACATTGAGTTTCTCAGAAATTTTTTATCTTAAATTTATACATTTTTTTCCAGCTCTAATGTACAATTTCTTTTTGCAATGGATTAGAACAGGAATAACAATCCTGTAGTTGAAGAGTAGCCAATATCGGTGGCCAGTTCAACTGCAATTGCAACCATCAAATCGCCAATTGACAGTGGCAATTCTTCAACTACAGTACTGTTATTCCTTCATTGTGTAAAAACTTACCAATGGTGTACATGACATATCATCCAAAGCATGAGAATCTACCTGACAGTCCAGTACCCAGGAGGGATTATCTGTCCTGAAATTATACATAATACACTTGTCTCATACTAACATGAGAATCTACCTGACAGTCCAGTACCCAGGAGGGATTATCTGTCCTGAAATTATACATAATACACTCGTCTCATACTAACATGAGAATCTACCTGACAGTCCAGTACCCAGGACAGATTATCTGTCCTGAAATTATACATTATATAACTCGTCTCATACTAACATGAGAATCTACCTGACAGTCCAGTACCCAGGAGGGATTACACTGGTCTCTTACTAATTATACAACCGATCTTGGCCCAAAACAAAATAAGATCATCTGTAAAATAACATTGTACAAGACATAAACTGTTATCACAGAGATATGTCTCGCTTTTTTGTAATTTCGATAATGCAAATGTTGAAATTAAAATAGCAACACTTTAACATGTAAGTTTTGCAAATATTCAAAGTCAATAAACCATGACTGAAGGTAAATGGCTAAACAATCTCCTTGGAAATGAGATGTGCCAATGCTAATACAACTGCATACCAAATACCATTGACTTATCATAAGTAGTTCTCTTTAAACAAACCTAAACACAAACTAATACATGTAAACACTGGGAAAGCCATTTGGTTAATACGCCTGCTTATTATCTAAAAATATGGACTATGGTTAAAAGATAACCAGTAATCTCTAAATATATATGTTTGACAAAGAATTAGATGTTTGACAGGGAATTAGATGTCCGTCTTTAACTTTAGCTGTTTGCTGTATTTTAGACGCCACGTAATCCTCTCATACTTATAGATAATATTAATGATGTCCCTTTAATAACTCGCGTGAACGATAACGTGTGTATTAATTAACGTTAGCTATAGTATTGAAATGTTCCAGTTAAATTAATGCACATGATTTATCTAGTTTGACGGAATTACCTGTTCGTCCGACAAAACTGATGTGTATTGAGTTGTCAATAAAAGAACCAGTGATGCGTGAGCGACGGTTATAAAAACATTGCTGTAAGGAGATGAATACATAAACAATGTTTACAGAATCTGTTAAAACTAACCATCTTATTTCCCTTCGTTTAAACGATGTTTTTGAAAATATACTTATAGTTACCTGTGAATTAAGACAGACACAGATAATATAGATCTATGAGTTAGATGGTTATAAATATTTTTCTTGGAAGCTTTTATCAGTGTTGCAGGTTTCGAACTAAGGCGAAAGATCGACATACAAATACGAAACGCTTTTAAGCATGGCTTTCCTGATGAATTAAATATCGAACTTTTCATTGGTCAATAATACACATCTATTTAAATACAACCAATGGACAAGATGAATACACGTGGTAACTTTGTAATACACAACTACAAATTTATGAATGGAAGTGGTTTAATCAAATTAAAGGTTCAAATTGACAAATGTGTTTAACTGAGTTTTATTTCTATTTTTTGTCACTTGTCAATAGCCTATATTCATTCTACAACAAAGGATGCCGTTATGTTATAATCGATAAGTATGTTTCAGCTGGGAACAGTATCATGTTCCTGGTTCCAGGTTATAAATATTAGGGACTAATAAAATGTTTTGATTACAAGTACATGTATATTGTTTGGTATGAACACACTTAACAGGCACGTGATATTTATTATTGTTATAATATGATGACCCTACTAGAATTTATACATAAAATGCCTTTCTGGCAATATTACGATCTAATTTTAAAATATCTAGTTTTTATTTTAAAGTCAGAGTCAAATAGATGTATGCTATTTTTTGTTGTATATAAGTAATTTAATCACATGCCTGTCAATTTGAAAAGTATAAGAATGTTACGAACATCAGAGTTTTACTGGGACAACCTTTAAATTAATTGTTTTACTTGAGATAATTGTTTCGTAAGAAGTTTATGATTAACATATTTTACCACTAATTGAAAGGGGGCAGGAAGAAATTTGAAAAATAAGCAGGACCACCAGCATTAATTATCGAGGGGTGGACGGGTACAGGAACATGAGAATGAGGATCGGGAAGTGGGTGTCAGATGGACGAAAGCAGTAGGGTGCGGAAATGGTTACTAGGTTTGTTCTTTATTCTCTTCTTAATTTTCGGTTATTAAATCCAAATAATAAGTATATACATAGAATACGTAAATACATATGGTGCACAGAATGTTCAATTTGCAAAGACCACATTTCATATAAAATATTTGTATAGGTATGTTCCTTCCACACAAAGATCATTACATTCTTTCTGCAACAGTCATTTTGACTTAAAGACTTTTAAGTTGCTGCATATTTATACCTGCCACAAGGGCCACACAACGTGGGAACAGGTTTCGAAATTCCTATCAAAACGAAGATGTCCAAGGGATGACCATTAGTTATGAGCCTGTTGTTTCGTACTTTGGTTTACTTTGTTGTATTGTACATATCATGACCGACTCTAAATAAAATTTACTTACTTACTTACCTGGTGTAGTTAAAGGTGTGTTTACCTTTTGTGGTTTTGAATATAAATAAGGCCGTTGGTTTTCCGTTTGTATGGTTTACACTGGTCATTTTGAGCTCTTTGTAGCTTGCCCTTCGTGTGAGCCAAGGCTCTGCACTTAAGGTCGTATTTCGAGGGAGGGGCATTTTTCTTGGTAGGGTGACGGAAACATCTAGTGCCAAACCCTTTTCGTATATTTTGTTTATGAAAATATATACCTTGTCGTATATCAATAAACAAAAACAGACCTATGTCTTGAAAAGTTGTCTGACTGGCACACATACCACATATTCTATACGCCAGTCAAACTTGGAAACGAATAATTAGATATAGGAAGATGTGGTATGAGTGCCAATGAGACAACTCTCCATCCAAGTAACAATTTATAAAAGTAAACCATTATAGGTCAAGGTAAGGCCTTCAACACGGAGCCTTGGCTCACACCGAACAGCATGCTATAAAGGGCCCCAAAATTACTAGTGTAAAACCATTTAAACGGGAAAACCAACGGTCTTCATATAAAAATACTATGTTCCAGAGTCAGCTCAGTAATGTGTACGTTGACCAGTACTGCCCCGTCCCTTCAGAGTCTGTAGCCCCATATTTCTTAGTAACTTAAGATAATCTTTTTATGAAATGGTGTGTTTAACATAGGCGGTCCAATTATGCACGTCATTTATATATTTGCATGCCAGTAATCAATTTGATCTTGAACTTGACTTAGCTCACAATAGAGAGCTGAAATCAATTTTGTCAACTGCACGAGATTTTCATACGGTAAATAGCATGTAACTAACACAAGTGATAAAACTGACAGACTGTGGAAAGTCAATTCAGGGTCAACTTTGATGCGTAATGATTGACATTGTTGTGCGTTAGCGTTGAGGCTCTTGAGGAAAGTTCATTACGATTGATTAACGAGAATCTAAATTAGTGCTGTTTTTCTCGATAATTTCACAGTAGAGATAACAATTTTGCTTGGTAGAATTGCTGGAAATACGCATTGATAGTTTTGTTTATTATCGTTACAGGAGAATAATTCACTTCAAGTGAGTAAACTCGCATTTTCGAGTATCGACATTACGTTGCACTCGCTTTTGCGAGTGCGACACGATAAATATCGGAAACTTCCGTAACTCTTGCAGACCTGCTAAAAAAGCAGTTTCAGTGTCAATACAATTATGTTAGAAACATTTTTGGTGATCCCGACTGGGGTCACGTTGCTCCCAGTAAATCCGCTACTTTATTTTCCCAGCTGTTTTTGTTATATAACACTATGCTCTCTCGTTATATGTAGACTAGCCTCAGGGACATTATATGTGAACCTTTCTACAAAAAAGCCTGCACAGGTAATACCTCGGATGTACTCTAATAAACATGTCATCGCTGTCCCACAGGTGTCCTTGTGTAAAGAAATGTCAAGGTATTGGTGTATGCTCAATTGGTTAATTTAGATAATCAGTGAGAGATAATTAAAGATCCGATTATTTTCAACCACCTACTTATTGAGCGTTTTTAAAATATTTTAATACTGAATTGAAACAAATAAAAAATATAACCTTTCTATATTTTCTTTAATTCAAAAAAATGAAGTTGTGAACGTAACGTTATTGCAATGAATTATTCGTTTATGCAGATTTTCTTTGACCATTATACGAGTTTATAAGTTTATATAGTTTATTGAATATCGACTCTGAATAAAACTTTGAATCTTTGAATCTTGAATCTTGTAACGAGGGTCTGGATTAGAAAGGGGGAGATCTTAATCCAGTATTTTTAGGTTTTGTTTTAAAGTCATTTATCTCTATTTTAATAAATTTTGCCCATTATTCTCTATTCTTTACATATAAGCATATACCCATTATCCATTATTCTCTATTCTTTGTGGTCTATTTTGTGAAGTCTACTTTTTTTCTCCCTTCTGTTCTGCACTTTTTCCATTCTTTATTCTGTAAACCCCATTCAGACCCTCATACACGTAATGAAAAATCTAGTAGTAAGTTCTGCTACTAACACTAGTTGACATGGGTACAGAAAATTTTCATCCGTTGTCCATCCTTTATTCTGTTAACCCCATCCATACCCTCATATACATGACGGAAAATCTAGTACGTTAGTTCTGCTACTAACACAGTCTAGTTGACATGGGACATAGACATTTTCATCCGAGTGTTTTTCATGGAGGACATTTTAATGAAAAAATCGGACGTTTCAGCACCAAAGCCTAACCATTTTAGCGAAAATTGAAATGCTCATTTTAGTGAGTCACTGACATTTTTGATCCATTTCATAAAAATAATAAATTAACTTTTATTGTAAAATCAAGACAGCACAATGTGAAAAGAATACAGTGCATGCTTTCCTCCAACACATTCGTTTAACACATTTGTTTCAATGGTGAACCAAAGTAAACATATAAACAACTTAAACATTAAGCCAGAATAAATAACTGCATGTTCATGGTTTTAGTAAGGTGGTGTATTATTCAACCTGGGATATCGAAAATACAGTTGAACGGACTAATCCTGCGCTAAAATGGGCTCTAATGTATGCTAAAATGTCCCATGTATTTTAAAATTTTCACTAAAATGTCCTCCGCCCGTGTTTTCCCCGTCCGTAATATCTTTAACCCTTCTTTGCTGTGTTAGGCAGTTCGGCATCTAGGATTTATACAAAATTCTAGATTTCCATTACCTTTGGATGATATTACATGAAGATATTAGTATTTACAGAAAAGGAAACTAGCCAAACTTAATAAATGCTGAATAGCAAGATGTCAAAATTACAGTAAAACAAAACGAATTAAAACGCATTTCAGTAAAATAATAAATATATAAATTGCAACTGTTAGTAATTATTAATTGATGTAATTCGTGAAAATGATTCTAAACAGTGTCACAAATGTGAAAGCATTAATACTACTACAAAGACGATGTCATTTTATTGCTACAACAAACCACCGATTAAAAATATACTGAAAGAAATAAAGATTAACTTGAAACAAAATATCAGACATTAATGTATACCTTTATTTTGTTTTCTGTTAACGGTTCTCGGTTCTCGTACCAATTCACGTTGAATTTTAAAATAATTAAGTTGAAAACATTATTTACAAATAAAAAAGATGGAATACTCTCCTGTTCTTTTGGGCCTTCTGAATAGCATAAGTTATTTCCACGTCTGGTACATCTGCTCCTTCTAAAGTCAAATTCATTCTTATTTCAAGAATGAAAAAAAAAAATCAAAATGAAACGCTGACTCATTTCCACATTTTGACATTTCGGGATAGTTTTCGTTAGTATTTTTATTTTTCTTTGTTCCCTAACAGTCCCAGGATTTTGAAGGCGGAAAGTTAACCCTTTGCAATAAATAAATAAAACCTTTTAACCTACAACATTAGTTATAAGAAAGAAATATATATACAAAATATTTGCCACTGGACTTGTAACAACAAACTTCCAATCAGTCCAAAATGAGTAGAAATGCCAGTTAGTAAAATTGAGAATGGAAGTGGAAATGTGTCAAAGAGACATCAACCCGACCAAAGAGCAGACAACAGCCGAAGGCCACCAATGGGTCTTCGATGCAGCGAGAAACTCCGCACCTGGCGGCGTGCTTCAGCTGGCCCTTCACAAAATGTATACTTGTTTATTGATAATGGACGCTATTCTTAACTCCGAAATATACACAAGAAATTAAAATTAAAATCATACAACAGAGGCTCCTGAATTGGGAAAGGCGCAAAATGCAGCGGGTTAAACATGTTTTTGAGATCTCAACCTCCCCTATACCTCTAGCCAACGAAATTTGCTTCAGAATGAAATCCTACTTTTAATTTTAACTTTTAATAAAATCGCACGAAAACAATAATAAGACAGTCCTATCTTTCTGAAATTAATGCATTAAAGCTCATTTTAAAATATGATGCTTGCAATTTAAATTGCTTGGTCTTTCTTCTTCTGTTAATATTATCCTTCCATTTAGGAACACCAAGAATTTCTTGTATCAATAAACGATATACACTATTTACAGGTTCTCCATATGTCCTCTCAGGAAATATGTACATGTATACACGACCCAAGAGTCACACATACATTTCCAAATTTGCTCAATAATATTCTTTAAAATCTAAAATCATTTTGCAACAATCAATGAAATAATAATAATTAAAGATTTAACACGAAGCTTTGAAAGTGTTCAATTTACACACACACACTTCTGTTAACCCTGTTTACCTTGTTGACTTTTGTTTAGAATAGCAGATGTGCGTTGATCGATATTTACGACATGCAGTCAGCGTTTACAACCCTTTTATCTCCAACTTCTCCGGTAATGATTGACAGGTATTGTAATCAATGTAACACATAAATCGGGTAGGGGCCTCGTGGCGAGTGGTCTAAGTAGTTACTACTGTAATCACTAGCCAGTCAACACTGAGGTTGTGAGTTCGAACCCGCTCGTGCGGGTGCACTCGACTCAATCTTAATTGACTAGGATTGTCAGTTTTCCTATCGAAGGTCGGTGGTTTTCTCCGGCACTCGGCTTCCTCCACCAATAAAAACTGGCCGCCACGAATAGCCCAAAAGCGGTGCTTAAAAGTGGCGTTAAAACACCAAAATAAAAAAAATCAAATAAATCGGGTACAATAAAGGTATCATGTTTTAAGTAAGTAAAACAATTCTTTCTTTATTAGAAGACAAAATTAAAATTAAAATTAAAACATGTTGAAACTACACAAGTAATTTAATTGACACAATATAAATTTGGTATAAATAAAGACGTGTTTATTTTTTTGTATAATTATCTTATTTGCACTCACAAAAGATAGCAAACTTCAGTATCAGAATTGATTTTAAATCGTAATTTCCAAATATAAGATTGTCAGCGGACTTCATGGATCAATAGGGACATAATCTAGGTGACAAGTTGTGTTAATTTCATTTTGTCTATCAAGGATTTTCCTGAATTTTAATGAATGTCCATCACGGAATCGAGGATGGAATCAAGGAATACACGTTTTGCAGTATTGCAGTGTAGAAACCTGCCAAATTCTTTAAGTCAAGCCCTTCAAAATTATTCAACAGTGATATTATCCATATGCTTCTTTGTTTCGTGACCAATTATTGGCATCGATATGTAATCACTTCCATTCATAAATATTTGTAGTTGTGTATTACAATGTTACCACGTGTATTTATCTTGTCCATTGGTCGTATTTAAATAGATTTTATTATTGACCAATGAAAGAATTCGATATTTAATTCATCAGGAAAGCCACGCTCAAAAACGTTTCGTATATGAATGTCGATCTTTCCCTTATATACTTAGTTTGAAACCTGCAACACTGATAAAAGCTTCCAAGAAAAATATTTATAACCATCTAACTCATAGATCTATATTATCTGTTTCTGTCTTAATTTACAGGTAACTATATTTTCAAAAACATCGCTCAAACGAAGGGAAATAAGATGTTTAGTTTTAACAGATTCTGTAAACATTGTTTATGTATTCATCTCCTTACAACAATGTTTTATAACCGTCCTCAAGCATCACTGGTTCTATTATTGACAACTCAATACACATCAGTTTTGTCGGACGAACAGGTAATTCCGTCAAACTAGATAAATCATGTGCATTAATTTAACTGGAACATTTCAATACTATAGCTAACGTTAATTAATAATACACACGTTATCGCTCACGCGATTAAAGGGACATCATTAATATTATCTAAGAGTATTAGAGGATTACGTAAACGTCTAAAAATACAGCAAACAGCTAAAGTTAAAGACGGACATCTAATTCCCTGTCAAACATCTAATTCTTTGTCAAACATATATATTTAGAGATTACTGGTTATCTTTTAACCATAGTCCATATTTTTAGATAATAAGCAGGCGATTAACCAAATGGCTTTCCCAGTGAAACTAAGCAAAATTTCAAAGTCAATTAACCATAACTGAGGGGCGGGTCAAATAATTTCCATGGTAATGAGATGTGCCAATGCTAATACAACTGCATACCAAATATCATTGACCTACCATTCGTGGTTCCCAATAAACCGACTTAATCACAAACTAATACATGAAAACTGAGCAAAAGTTTCAAAGTCAATAGACCATGACTGAGGGGCAGGGCCAAATAATCTCTAGGGAAATGAGACATGCCAATGCTTATACAACTGCATACCAATTATCATTAACTTACCACTAGTGGTTGCCCATAAACTGACCTAACCACAAACTAATACATGAAAACTAGCAAAAATTTCAAAGTCAATAGACCATGACTGAGGGGGTGGGGTCAAATAATCTCCATGGAAATGAGATATGCCAATGCTTATACAATTGCATACCAATTATCATTAACTTACCACTAGTGGTTCCCCATAAACTGACCTAATTACAAACTAAAACATGAAAACTAAGCATAAATTTCAAAGTCAATAGACCATAATTGAGGAGGCAGGGCCAAATAATCTCCATGGTAATGAGATTTGCCAATACTAATACAACTGCATACCAAATATCTTTGACCTACCACTAGTGGTTCACCATAAACTAGACCTAATCACAAACTAATACATTGTTGACACCGCCGACGCCCGAAACAGCATACCTATGTCTCGCTTTTTTGACTCCGTCAAGCGAGACAAAAACCAATTGTAAAACATACCGGGATTGAAAGCTTTTATTACATGAATTTTGACGAGTACAACAATTTAATGAATCTGTGTTGACTGAATGATGCAAAATTTAGAAGTGAGAGTTTGCTTTTTAATATGAGAATTATAAAATTTACTTAAATGTGAAATTCATTACAGCAAATCAGATCTTTCAATGCAAAATTCATAAAAAGAACAAGTGAAAAGCTGGCATTGCCAACTCATGTTCACCGAAATGCACATTTAGTGAAAAAAACATTTTTATTCAAGGGTATAAAATACTAGTATGCATGGAGGGGAAATAATATATGTACATGTACTATTATTGCTTATTTTTCACCTTTATAAATGTGTTACAATTTGTTAAATGGGATACTGGAGATATCAACAATGACTAAGTAAGGAATTAATGATCCAGGTGCCAAAAGTCTGATATCTGGAAAACATTACGAAGATTTTCCCTTCTCTATATCTTCAATCCATAAAAGTTTCATTATAAACCAAATAAAGAATACTTAAATTATCATCACAAAACCATAATCTATGTTTGTAACAGTGACCTTGATCTTAGATCCAGTGACCCAAATTTTGAGAGTCTTCTACCCCTTACATCTATCATCCATCTGAACAAGTTTCATCCAATCAATCAAGGAAACTAAAGTAACCAACCAGACACAATTTTTCCCATTATTTTCTATTTTTAGTAACAGTGACTTTAGGTAGCAATACACAGTTAGGAAAAAAACTTAAAATTGACACTCATAATTTTTAACCACCCTCTTTCCCTTGTTTTCTAACCAATAAGGCTTTATGTTTTTGTTATGTATGTGAATATGTATGGAAACAGCATCTTCCATAAATTTGATTTCCAGTAGTTAAAATGGTGAAATATAATCTCTTTTTGGTGTAACCATGGCAACAATCTGCATTTATTTGATACAAAATATTTGGTCCAAAGAAGAATTTCAATCCATTAGAGTGATACCTTTTCTGAAACCATTGACATTTTAATACCTAGCAAGAGGTCCAAAAAAAAATCATATGCATTTCACCTCATTTTTCCATAAAATTGAATTGAAAAGTTCTAGGGTCAAATTTATGTTGAAAATTACTACAATAATTTCTGGACCTATGGGTGGTATGGATGTGACAATATGGACTGCCAAACAGAAAAATGGCCTATAAAACATGCAAAAAACAATCTTGATGTTCATATAAACTCACTTTGATGGCTATATTATTCTTCGGCTATCTAAAATTCATTTTATTGCACAAAAACTTTCATATTTGAAAAAATTCACCAAATTGTGAAACTAAACTTCTAACTGTGTATTGCTACCTTAACCTTAGACCTATTGATCCCAAAAGCAATACTTTTCCCATTCAGTGTTAGTAATATATGAGAAATGTTTAAAGTCCTGTTAAAGCCACAGGCCCAGCAGCCCAGGCATGTAAAATTGCTTTCGGGCCTGTAAAAATCATCTCTACAGGCAAACAGAATTTAATTAAAATTTTTCAAAAAGTAACCTCCAGGCCTGTAGATTTTAAAGTTTATCATGAAGACTGCAGCACATCATCTAGTTTCTACCTACCTCCATACAATGAGCGAATGAACCAATGCCTGATACCCAAGGGCTGCTGCTATGTGAAGTAATGTCATGTTACGCTTTCCTTGTTTTGGAAACACTGTCATGTTGCCCCAGGGCTTGGAAATTAACGATTTTACATATAAAACAACCTTCTTTTCAAAATGGTCTGCTTTCATTTCTTCTTTCAGCTGTCAAAGAAAACAGAACTATTTTGGACAGCATCTTTATATTGATAATCAAATAAATACCATGGTTGATGCAGCTGGAAACAGTACATCTTAGCCTCTAGTCACATGCAGGACAAAAATAAACAGCTTCTTTCAGTATATTTAAGTTGATAATGTTGTGCTTTTTTAATTCCCTTTGTTGCATCCACATGTATTTCTGTATTTTTTTATATAAACCTTAAAGACTTCAAACTATTTAACTGGACTGAACATACAACTACTGATAAGTAACTGAGTAACTTGGTACAACATACAACCACTGATAAGTAACTGAGTAACTTAGTATAACATACAACCACTGATAAGTAACTGAGTAACTTGATAAAACATACAATAGATATAAGAAGATGTGGTATGAGTGCCAATGAGACAACTCTCCATTCAAGTCAAAATTTATAAAAGTAAACCATTATAGGTCAAAGTACGGTCTTCAACACAGAGCCATGGCTCACACCGAACAGTAAGCTATAAAGGGCCCCAAAAAAACACTGATAAGTAACTGAGTAACTGGATATAACATACCTTTTGTATAGGTTGACGAGACATTGATTTCTTCAGTTTTTCCTGAATCACAAACAGTCTTTCTAACAACAGAAGCTTAAGTTCATCATCTACAAAAGAAGGAGATTTTACTTTTAAAAAACTATGTTTTCCAAGTCTTGTGTCAATTACAATATATAATATAAAATATATACATATATATTGTATGAATGAAAAAATCCTGTTTTTGCTCTGAATTTTTATACTATTAGCAGTCATAGAAAAAAAAATAAGAAAAACTCTCCTTTCAAAATATTGAGTTGATTAATCAATAGGAATAAGCTTGTGAGACAGCTATATAGATAACATTAAGCTACCAGCTGATTGGCTCTCCCATCCAGATTGCTTATTAAAATCGTTGATTCATGACAATTTTTTATTGTATAAAGTCTTCAGGCCCTGGCGAGTGGGAGAGTCAATCACGGGGAGGGAATGAATTATTCAAGTTAGGTAAATCAGCATACAAAACTTTTTTGTAAGAGGGAGATCTCGCATTTTGAAGGTTCAAAAGGTTGATGATGCCTATGAGATCTATATCAATACACAACACATTACTGATGTATAGAAATATGTAAAAAGAGGTCATGGACCAATGAAATAATACAGGTACTTTTAACACATACCATATAGAAAATGATTCTTACCAGAAATAGAGAACCAGTTATTTTTGTGTTTATTTTTATCATCACATGACAGATATTTAAATGGTACTGAATTTGAGATCACATGACCATCACAGCTGACTTGTAATGATGCTACTCCTTCATGGTGAGCTGAAAATAAACAATTCTCTTATATTTAATAATTCTAAACAGATTTTAATGTCAGCTTGATCTCAAAACTGGTATTTCTCATAATTAAAAAATTCACTCACTGCTTTGAGAATATTCCATCGTGGTATAGAATCTGATAGAAATTGAATTTGAATTAAAAAATGTGTAGTACTGTGGAATCATTTATTTCTTGTGAGTTTTCATGAGCCAAAATCATTCGTTTCCATGCCAAAATTACATTTTTTTAAAGAAATATAAATATGGTGACTCATAACTTCAATCCATCCCTAAGAATCTTTTTTTCTAAATATGGAAAGTCTGTATATAAATCACAGAATATTTTCCTGAACTGATAATTTTTTTTAACAAATAAATTCTTTAAATAAACAACATGCATAAAATACATACTGAAATTCATTTTGTGATTAAGCTTATTTTCATTATTTCAGTTAGCCCCTACCTGGAGAATGACACCTCAGTACACCTGGCTGTATTAATGTTGTTGGTACAGGTTTACTATCAAATAAACACAAATAACGAGACGACAAGGAACACCACGGGCCTACAACTAATACTTTTTCTCCTCCCTGCAAAATAAAATTTTAACATATCTAATTTAATGTAATTAATGGTATATTCTTTTTGAATTAGTAAATTGTACACATGAAATTAAAGTACATTAAATACCTGCAAAATTGTTCCAATTTATGGTCTCTGTAATTACCACACTTTGGTGGAAAAGACTTCTTTTTACTGTGTGTTTTCATAAGGCTTTGTCCTTTCACAATAACAATTACTCAAATATGAGCAAAGGACAGGGCCATCCACAACAAATTCTTTGTGTGATGTTAACTATCCATGCCTTGTAGGGTTTGATAGGAAGGTAGGGATTTTTTTTATTTTTTAGTGGCCAACAACAAAAGTTACCAGTACATGTTTTAGACAAGAAACCATGTAAGAGCACGAAAAAAACTTTAAAAAAAATTTTAAAACGATTTGTCATAAAATTTTGTTGGGTAGGCTGCTTTTTAGGGGTGGGTAGGTAGGCAACATTTAACAATTTTAATTCTATTTTTGGCCCAGAAACAAATAATATATTTTGAAAAAAGGGGCCAACAGATATTTTGAAAATGGAAGCTGATAGACAATTTTGACACCAGAAATCAATTCATGATATAGTTTATTACCTAATATCAATTTCCTTAAAATCTTAGCACTTTGAATGTTTACATATTTGATGTTCATTCTTTAGTTTTCTTTGTAAAGTTTGTCTTTTTATTAATTTTTTTCGTTTTTTTAAATGATTTTGTCTAAATTCTTATTCTTTTTTTCTCATTTTGCAATGGTTTTGTCTTTTTATCTTTCTTATTTTGCCAAACTTTTCTCTCTCTATCCTTTTTTTTTTAAATTTTGCCATGATTTTGTCATATTTCATTAACTTTATGATTTTTTTATTATCTCTTTGTTATCTTCTCTTTCTGATTTACAATTTTCACAAAAAAATATATGTACATTTTCTGCACAACAAATGCACAAAATTCCATCAGCATTCTAACTCTTCTTTTAGAGACTGCATTCACAAAAATCACCATCAACAGTCTCACAAATGGAAGGACATAGACATACAGGTGTTACTTTTCTCGTTTCAATTGTTTTACATTTGTCATTTCGGGGGCCTTTTATAGCTTGCTATGGGGTATGGGTTTTGCTCATTGTTGAAGGCTGTTCAGTGACCAATGAAGGCTAACTTCTATGTCATTTGGTCTCTGGTGGAGAGATGTCTTAATCATTTAATGGCAACCATCTTCAAAGTCATTTTTTTAATTTTGGGTCCTAAGTCTCTTACTACAATGAAAAGAAATCTAAAATTTTTTGTACATACCAAAGAATTTGAGAAATTTCTTAGAGTAATTCCATAATTATTTTTAAACAAATCTTATGCTTTAACAAATTTATAGAGAATATTCCAGTTTTTTGGTTCAAACCTGAGAACTTGATCACACAATGAAGAATTATCCACAATTTTTTCATACATACCTGAGAATTTGACCACTCTGGAGAGTAATCCAGGATTTTTTGTTCCTCCCCTTTTTGTCCTGACAACCCTTTACCATTATTTACAGTCTTGTTATCACAGATAGCTGATATGTCTGGAAAATTTTGTTCAGGTTGAACTTGACATGACTGAACAAGGTCACTGTTAAATAAGTTAATTTCATTGGTTAGTTCTTGATCACATGTATTATTTTTATGAATGTCATTGCCTTTCAATCTGTGAGTATCTGGCTGTCCACTGAGATCATTGTAAAGTTTTTCTATTTCAGAAATCTCAAAATCTAAGTTATCTAGAATGTTGTAGTCGGTTGTTGTCAATGGCAACCCTGTATTGTTATTGTCACTCAATACTTGTGGGAAGTTAGGGTAATTGTTAGTTGTTTCCACAGGAAATGATGAATGTATAAGATCCTGTATATCATCAGCTGACACATTCCTTAGATGAGGCACATGTCCAGTATCTGTTTTAGTCTGTGTACAGGAAGTAGGCATGAAATTCTGTGCCTCAGAATATACCATTTGTGTTTTATGAAGATCAGGATCAGTAGAGTTAGGATGAGCAAATAAATTCAGCTGCCCAGGAATATTGTGAGGTACTTGGATAGGATGAGACATATGATTAATGGACTGGTCCAAAACATGAGGAATTGGTTGCTGTTGGCAACCAGGTGTTACGGTGACTGATGAAACAGTGTTCGAGGCTACTCCTCCTCCACTCAGCAGCAAATAACTAGTCGTTGGCAACTGACTCACACTGAGCAAAAATGGAGCTTGAGTGAGATTTTGTGAGCAAGGAATAGAATCACTGTCTTTAGGCTGGATATGTAAAACTCCTGAATGTCTTGGATGGTTTGCCTGAGGGAAAGACTGTTGTGTTTTAGCATTCAGCTGGCAAACTGTGTTCATTAAAATGTCTTTACACTGAGAATCATCAGGAATAGAGGCCGAAGATGGATCACCTGTTGAACTGGCCCCATCTCCTGGCTTGGAATGACAACTTATCTTCTTGTATCCTATATTTTGACCTTTGGTCTTGTCCTGACTTTCATGGTACTGTATAAGGTGCTTCACAAGTTTTTCTACTGTTTCTTCTAGCTGTAAATAAGTAAATCTGTGTAAAAGTTTTATTTTCTGATAATCTATAAAACAAAATAATTAAAAAATTAGATTTCTGATGAAAATATAATTTTACATAATTCCTTGTTTATTTTGTCAATCTAAATTGAGGACTAGGAGACACAACATTAAAAAAATATTGCTGATAGTGAAATTCTATTGAAATATTAGATTGATTGGTTGTTGGTTGCTTAATGTCCAGTGGCAAATATTTCATGCATGTTCATGTCGAAATATTAGATCACAAAACAATTAATAAAACTGTTTTCAAAGAAGCTTATCAGTATAATGTGTCTCCTGGTACTACGGTCATAAAAACTTTACTCAGTACTCGGACTATAAAATTTGTGCTTGAAACATCAAATCCAGATGTTGATTGGCTAATTTTGATGACTGCGTACAAAAATTGTGCTTCAAATTTTTAAGACTGCAAGGCACTTTTTAAATTTCCTTACTATAAAACTAGAACAGTTTTTATATATTAATCAGGAATGTTTTGTGCCACATAACATTCAATTTAACTATATATATATTTAAATACTAACCATTTGATCTGAGCTTCCAGCAGAAACTGAAATGAAAAAAAGTATGAAATGTGCTGTATGCATAGGAACTATTTTGTTTAAAATATGTCCTACTTTCTAGTATGTTCTTTTTGACTGGGCCCAAGCTTGTGGTGTTACATCTTACAAAGTCTACTTGAATTATTTGCCCTATACATAAGTAATTTTCTTCCAAAATAACTAACATGTATTTTGATGTGCTCCATAGATGTGTAAATGTTATTATTGTTTTGCACGTTTCAGTGTGATTGTCAGGCTAAATTATGATGGTAAATGTTTGATTGCTTTGCCAGATTTATTTTATTAGTAGTACTCCATGGCTTTGTTCTTCAAATCACAGTTTTGGCATGATTGTCAGTTTACAAAGAATTCCGCTCAAAACATAGCTAGGGGCCATCTGAAACTTGCAGTGTATTGAGAGTTTTTGCTCCATGTTGAAGGCCTCACTGAGCCTTTGAGATGAAGAACAGCAATAAAAGCACTGTTACTCTGCTTTTGTTTTTTCCTGTGCATAAACAGATTTTGTGTCATGGATGGATATCCCATATCCTTTTTTTTCTATTGTATCCATAAATTAAAAACTTGCAAAATATAAGTTATAACTAGTATCATGTTTTGTTTAATTTTTCAGCAAACTAATTCTCAAGAATTTAAGCCGTCACATTATTGAAGTAGCACATATGTAATGTAGAAATAAATGAAAATTTGAGATCTCAGTTTATATAAGTATAATATTGAAGATATATTGATAAACCTCACATTTCAGTCAAAAGTTTACATTTTACAATTATTTCCAATTCCACACAATTTATTATCTCCCTTTGAAATATAAATTTTGATAAGATAGCCAAAAGCACAAAACAAAACATTTTACTGAATCTATACACATTAAACTGTGGATTCATTATTATTTGTTGGATTATCATGTATTTGTTGGATTATCATGTATTTGTTGGATTATCATGTATTCGTTGGATTATCATTATTATTCGTTGGATTATCATGTATTTGTTGGATTATCATGTATTTGTTGGATTATTATGTATTCGTTGGATTATCATTATTATTCGTTGGATTATCATGTATTTGTTGGATTATCATGTATTTGTTGGATTATCATGTATTCGTTGGATTATCATGTATTCATTGGATTATCATTATTATTCGTTGGATTATCATGTTTTTGTTGGATTATCATGTATTTGTTTGATTATCATGTATTCGTTGGATTATCATGTATTCGTTGGATTATCATGTATTTGTTGGATTATCATTATTATTCGTTGGATTATCATGTATTTGTTGGATTATCATTATTATTTGTTGGATTATCATGTATTTGTTGGATTATCATGTATTCGTTGGATTATCATTATTATTCGTTGGATTATCATGTATTTGGACGGTATAGGTAAACCCAAAATTCAAATGTTCATAGAAGTTCAATTTTCTATAGGCTGGTATACAGACTCTGGCAAAACCATGAAAAACACAATTTTATCAATCAAAGAAAATTGGTATCCATGACAATAAATGAATCCAGAGTATTCTATAATACATACACATTGGTCTTAGCTGTTCTACTAATTCTTCTTTTGTCCATTCTTTCTTCTCTACAGAACAAGGCATCATGGGAATTTTTACCTTGCCATCATCAGGATAGGGGACATTTAAATAATGAATTAACACTATGTCAGGGTTCTGAAAAATACACATAAATCATGAAATCAGCATCTTTTTAAAATACCAAGAAAACTGTGCAGGGGAATGAACATTTTGTTCAGATTAAACAGGTGTCTGATAAAGGTTAAATACAAACATGATATTTATTGTATGCCCTTATTCAAGAAATAAGTTTAGATAGATTTCTTTAAAATTCTTGGATACATCGGACATGATTTATGCATGTTTTACTGTACACATTAGATAGATTTCTTGGATACACAGGACATGATTTATGCATGTTTTACTGTACACATTAGATAAATTTCTTGGATACACTGGACATGACTCGTGCATGTTTTACTGTACACATAAGTACACTGTTCTGAATCAATGCTAGTAAACAGACGTTTTTTTGTTTTTTTTTTAACAATCCATTCTTTAGCATTGTGATAAAGTGGCATTGATTGTGTTAAGAGTCAATTTAATATAATATGGCACTTCAAAAAACATGAAACAATGCTTCTACAATTATGACAATTATCTTCATACACACAAAATATCTTCAAGTAGCTATACTTTTTTTTTAATACTGATTTTTTATGTGCAAAGAAATCATGGAATATATCAAGGAATTGTCAGTAACCCTCACACTAATACATGTTATACTTACCTGTAACAACCAATAACATCTTCTATGGAAAGTTGGAAGAATATCTGAATGTACATAGGAACCGTATATACACTGAAAATAAAAAGATAATATATTTCACAATATTTGGTAGAGGGAAATATCAGATACTCTTTAAAAAATCCCTGATTTGAATTTAAAATAGCAGGTTCACAACTTCATGCCCTGTAGAAGAATTCTAGGAAAATTTGGTAGAATTTTGTCAAGTTGTTCTCAAAAAGTTGCATATAAACAAAGTGTGATGTAGACAACATCTCAAGATGACAGAAGTTACTATGTGTGGCTGCAACTGGCTGTCAGGTAACACAATAAAAATCAATATTTGTCCCTCAAAAAGAACCATTTTACAAATTTTGGTTTTCTCCAGTGAAATCTACATGACATGGAATCCTCTTTATGACTTACCTCTAATCCTTGAACTTTGAGCTTCATATGATCTTCTCGTATATTTTTTCCACCTTTTCTTTTCTTCCAGCAATAACCATCCTTTTTGTATCTGACTTTCTTTCTGCTGTACAGTATCATAGAACCACTTGGGGGCCTATTAAGGAGAAATAATTCCTTTTTACTTTTAAAATGAGTAAAAAGGTCATGATTAATTCTTTATATATATCATCGAAAGAATTGTTCTACTTCAGACCAATTTATTTATTCATTAAAAATAAAACAAAACCATGTCCATGGTACAGTGAGCAAATGCTCATTTGATTTTTACGGTATCCAAATCAAAAATCATAAAAACAGAAGACATCTTAAAATTGACCTGTTTTATTTAAAACATGTAAATAATATTTTATAAACTGAAGTATTAAAAAAAAATAATCATCAGTAGGTTAATTATTATCATATATCTATTTCAATTTATCTTAAATTCTATAAGAAATATTTACAACATAATCTAAACTCTGTACAAACAAGTAAAACTGTGAGCTACTGCTCACTGATGATACCCCGCTGAAATATTTCGGTAAACAGGAAGTTGTTGAGTGATGAATCTGAAAACACATCACACGGTATAGCTGACTTATATAAACCCTGAAACCAAATTTCAGAAATCCTTGTCAAGTAGTTCCTGAGAAAAAAGTGACGAAAATTTTCAACTTGGCTATCTTTGCACCTGTCCTAAGTCAGGAATCTGATGTTCAGTAGTTGTCGTTTGTTGATGTGGTTCATAAGTGTTTCTCGTTTTTTATATAGATTAGACCGTTGGTTTTCCCGTTTGAATGGTTTTACTCTAGTAATTTTTGGGGCCCTTTATAGCTTACTGTTCGGTGTGAGCCAAGGCTCCGTGCTGAAGACCGTACTTTGACCTATAATGGTTTAGTTTTATAAATTTTGACTTGAATGGAGAGTTGTCTCATACCACATCTTCTTATATCTATATCATGTGTAAAATAATACAAGTGTTCGGTAAACAGGAAGTTGCTGAGTGATGAATCTGAAAACACATCACACGGTGTAACTTACTTATATAAACCCTGAAACCAAATTTCAGAAATCCTTGTCAAGTAGTTCCTGAGAAGAATGCGACGAAAATATTCATGGGACGGAGGGACTGACGGATGGACTGACTCAAGGACAGACAGAGGTAAAACAGTATACCCCACTTTTTTAATGCGGGGTATAAAAATATTTTCTTTTCTGAAGTAGCTTTTTAATAAGAAACTCAATATAGTGCCTTGACAATCCAAGATAGATCACTCAATTTCTATATAATTCACTTAACCTTGAAATTTGAAACACAAAGTTCTGTTGGTCTGCTATTTCAAATTATTTTGTTTTACTATAAATGCTTGAGAGCAGACACTTGATTTATCTTAATAATAGGCATGGGATAACAAGCTGCTTTCATTAATGATTTTTCATTCATTTTCTGTGTACAATGTAAAGACAGGGATTTTAACGCAACTAAGGAGAAAAGGAAACTTTCCAAATAAGTTTGTTATGCACACTAAAAATGTATATTGTAACAAAAGAAATAGTTACTTTTACTTCTAAAATCTGACAATTTTCACAGTTTTGGCAGTTAATAAGACTCTTAGAAATATAATTTGAAACTCTGGTGAAACCTACCTGATTTTGACCTCTAGTGACATCCATTCTTTATGCTTGTCAAATGCGGTCAGTATAGCTGCCACCTCCTGAAACAAACAACAGTGTTATTATACAGCTAACATCAAGCCATGTATCTATGAAGTACAGCTTGTTTTACCAGATAAACACTCATGACTTTGTACAGCTCATTATTCTTGTTAATGGACAAGTAATCTTAATGAACCAGACAAACTGTGACATCAATGTACACCTTATTTCAATAAACCAGACAAACTGTGACATCAATGTACACCTTATTTCAATAAACCAGACAAATAGTGACATCAATGTACACCTTATTTCAATGAACCGGACAAACTGTGACATCAATGTACACCTTATTTCAATAAACCAGTCAAACTGTGACATCAATGTACACCTTATTTCAATAAACCAGACAAACTGTGACATCAATGTACACCTTATTTCAATAAACCAGACAAACTGTGACATCAATGTACACCTTATTTCAATGAACCGGACAAACTGTGACATCAATGTACACCTTATTTCAATAAACCAGTCAAACTGTGACATCAATGTACACCTTATTTCAATAAACCAGACAAACTGTGACATCAATGTACACCTCATTTCAATGAACCGGACACACTGTGACATCAATGTACACCTTATTTCAATAAACCAGACAAACTGTGACATCAATGTACACCTTATTTCAATAAACCAGACAAACTGTGACATCAATGCACACCTTATTTCAATGAACCGGACAAACTGTGACATCAATGTACACCTTATTTCAATAAGCCTGACAATCTGTGACATCAATGTACACCTTATTTCAATGAACCGGAAAAACTGTGACATCAATGTTCACCTTATTTCAATAAACCAGACAAACTGTGACATCAATGTACACCTTGTTTCAATAAACCAGACACACAGTGAAATCAATGAACACCTTATTTTAATGAACCAGACAAACTGTGACATCAATGTTTACCTTGTTTCAATAAACCAGACAAACTGTGACATCAATGAACACCTTATTTTAATGAACCAGACAAACTGTGACATCAATGTACACCTTATTTCAATGAACCGAACAAACTGTGACATCAATGTACACCTTATTTCAATGAACCAGACAAACTGTGACATCAATGTACACCTTTTTTCAATAAACCAGATTAACTGGCCACCATGATATAGTCACTGAAAGGGTCAATAAACACCAACCAACAAACAATTCCAAAAAAACAGAACAAAACTAATCTGCTCCAACCCATGCTAGGGTTGGCCTTGAACTTGCAGTAAGGGGAGACATTTTTACTCCATGTTGAAGGACTCTCAGATGAAGAACAGCAAGTGAAGGCGCTGTTTGTTTGCTCTGAATCTTTTTGTGTCCTGAATTGATACACCATACCTGCTCTATTCTATAACATTAGTCAGACATCTAAGTTCAAAAGTGAAAAGTTCTATTTACGTCTGATTAGAAATGGTCTGTTTACACAAATGTAATATTATAAGTTTATTCAAGAGAGTTATTTTTTATTTTCTATCTAAGCCAGATATTATACATCTTGTTTGAAATATATTTTGTAACAGCTGCTGTTTCATGTATAACATACATTATGAATGTACTTATAATAATCATATTAACTTGTAGTACACTTTTACATAAGTTCAGAAAAAGCATTTGTATGTACCACAAACTATAAACTATATGCATAGCACTGGTAGTCCAATACACCACTTTAACTAGTAAATAACTATTGTCATTAAATGCCATGAAATATTTTTATATGAATAAGAGTTTATCTTATACATACAGCAATAATCATTTGATTCAACATAAATGATAGTTAGTATATTTCACGGTTCCATATATATTTTTATGAATAAAAGAGATTTTAGATATATGTCAAAGAGGCAGTTAACAAACAACACTAAAACATTATAATTTTCTAGCATTGAAAACTACAGCTGATATGTCTATTTTTCTATTCAAATAAACATTAACAAGGACATATGCTTTGATAGCTAATGTGACTAGATATTCCCAACAATGTTTTGCAGACTTACAGGTCTTTGATATTACACGCCCAGACAGAAAAGAATGTCCCAAAAAGACATTACTAACATTAGAATATTGCAAATAGACAAGTTAACATAATGATAAACACGTTTGTGGTTCTCAACCCAGTACCTTTCAAAATGCAACAAACTGTAAAAACAACTGAAATAAGAGTGAGCATGACAATTTAGTCAATAACTTTATCAAACTTGCCATGTAAAATACATTTTATTACACTTTAGACTATATAACTTTATCAAACTTGCCATGTAAAATACAGTTTATTACACTTTAGACTATATAACTTTATCAAACTTGCCATGTAAAATACATTTTATTACACTTTAGACTATATAACTTTATCAAACTTGCCATGTAAAATACATTTTATTACACTTTAGACTATATAACTTTATCAAACTTGCCATGTAAAATACATTTTATTACACTTTAGACTATATAACTTTATCAAACTTGCCATGTAAAATACATTTTATTACACTTTAGACTATTTAACTTTATCAAACTTGCCATGTAAAATACATTTTATTACACTTTAGACTATATAACTTTATCAAACTTGCCATGTAAAATACATTTTATTACACTTTAGACTATTTAACTTTATCAAACTTGCCATGTAAAATACATTTTATTACACTTTAGACTATATAACTTTATCAAACTTGCCATGTAAAATACATTTTATTACACTTTAGACTATATAACTTTATCAAACTTGCCATGTAAAATACATTTTATTACACTTTAGACTATATAACTTTATCAAACTTGCCATGTAAAATATATTTTATTACACTTTAGACTATTTAACTTTATCAAACTTGCCATGTAAAATACATTTTATTACACTTTAGACTATATAACTTTATCAAACTTGCCATGTAAAATACATTTTATTACACTTTAGACTATTTAACTTTATCAAACTTGCCATGTAAAATACATTTTATTACACTTTAGACTATATAACTGTATCAAACTTGCCATGTAAAATACATTTTATTACACTTTAGACTATTTATTAATGAGATTTATGTAACACTGTTCAATTTGCTTTAAAAAACTGAATTAATTACTTATTATCTATAGGCTATAACCAGTGTTAACCTGATTGTCTTGTCTACCTGTAATCTTGTGATAAGTTTAACAGAGTTGAGCTCAATTAGTACTCAAATAATTCTATCATGCAATGCTCTATATAGATATAAGAAGATGTGGTATGAGTGCCAATGAGACAACTCTCCATCCAAGTCAAAATCTATAAAAGTAAACCATTATAGGTCAAAGTACGGTCTTCAGCATGGAGCCTTGGCTCACACCGAACAGCAAGCTATAAAGGGCCCCAAAAATTACTAGTGTAAAACCATTCTAACGGGAAAACCAATGGTCTAATCTATATAAAAAATTTGTAAGGGTTCCACGGAACCCGGTGTCTCGCCAACAAAATGAGGAAAAAAATTAATAAAAATATTCCTCTCTATACTATCTTTTGACTGTAAGTAGCTTCTGTCCAAGTTTGGTAAAAATCCAGGATAGTTTATGAATCTAATAAATGTTTTAAAAATTTAAACTGCAGACTGTATGTAATGTTAACTGGAAGAAAAACTAAGTCCATTTATAAGTAAAATACGGAAAAAATGGAACAAAATTTTAACAAAATTTCCTTTTAGATACTAGCTTTTAATCATAAACAAGCTTCTGTCCAAGTTTGGTACAAATCCAAGATAGTTTAAGAAAGTTGTTAAAATTTTAAAAACTTTAACCACATAGTGAATGTAATGTTTCCTGGCAGAAAAACTAAGTCCATTTATAAGTAAAATACAGAAAAAATGGAATTTTTTTTTTACAAAACTTACTTTTGGATATTATCTTATGATCATAAACAAGCTTCTGTCCAAGTTTGGTAGAAATTCAGGATAGTTTAAGAAAGTTATTAAAATTTCAAAAACTTTAACCACAGAGTGAATATTTGTGGGCCCGACGGAATGTAGGATCGCTATGTCTCGCTTTTTCGACAAAAGTCGAAGGCTCGACAAAAACGAGAAACGAGAAACACTTATGAACCACATCAACAAACGACAACTACTGAACATCAGATTCCTGACTTAGGACAAGTGCTATGCTCATTTTAACATTGCACGATCATGAAGTGTTTTAACATTGCACCATCATGAAGTGTTTTAACATTGCACGATCGATAGGCATTATATTTGTCAACATTTAACACCTCCATCGGTATAAAGATTTTGACAAATATAATGCCTTACTCATATTGAAATGAGTAAAGAGCATGGCATGAAAGAATTATTCCTGAATTAACCTGACACTGCCACAAAGATATTCTATATCAAATAAAACTTCTATTCCAAGTCTAAGTGACAGCACAAAAAAAACCTGTTATTTTCAAAACTTGAATTGGCCAGGTTGTAAAACCTTCAGTACACGACTGACTACTCAGTATTATATAAAACTTGAATTGGCCAGGTTGTAAAACCTCCAGTACATGACTGACACCTCAGTGTTATTTAAAACTTGAATTGGCCAAGTTGTAAAACCTCCAGAACATGACTGACACCTCAGTGTTATTTAAAACTTGAATTGGCCAGGTTGTAAAACCTCCAGTACATTTCTGACACATCAGTGTTATTTAAAACATGAATTGGACAGGTTGTAAAACCTCCAGTACACGACTGACACCTCAGTATTATTTAAAACTTGAATTGGTGAGGTTGTCAAACCTCCAGTACACACTGACACTTCAGTATTATTTAAAACTTGAACTGAACCAACAATCTGTTATTCCTCTGAGCACAGGTCATCAAACTAAACTGAGACTGCTTAATCACCTGTTGATGCAAACTCCAGCTTGACTGACTGCAATAACCTCAGTAAATCAGTCATAAGTGAAATTAACAACCCCTAAATCTCTAATTTAAAACTTGAAACATGCAGACTGTATCTAAAATAGGAACAATGCTACCTCCTGGACAGATGATGACTGCCAAAATAAGTCTGATTTATAAACTGTTAAAACCTCAACCACAGGTTATCAGACCTACCTGAAACTGCCAACAATGAAATCTACAAGCACCTGTCAAGCTTAATTTATCACAATTTACAATCAATCTACTATTCTTACAACAATGTTTATATTACCTTCTGTTTCCACCTGTAAAACAATCCATTAGATATCCACTTACATAACATTTCTAGAAATACAATCCTTGTTACAGAAACAAAAGCCAGGAGAACCATTAATTCTACTACTTAACTATACAAAGACAGCAAGTTTTGTAAAACATTGAAAGTTACACAAATAGTCTTCTTGAAACAATAATACTCTGTTTGAAAGGGAAAACAGACTCAAGACTAATATATGATTGAACATATGTTAATTTATCTTTAATGTACAGAATAAAAATGTTCTTGTAATTCAGTTTCATCTTACTTTCTTGTTTTAGAAGTCTTTTTATTTCAATAACTCAAATCTAAACATGAAAATATTAAAACTTAAAAACTCAATAACTATGCATTCAAAAGAAAACTTTCAAAATTAAAATTATTAAAGCATTTTTCAATTGGAGATTGGATGAGACATGTCAAATACTACATATTTAAATGTTTTTGTCTTCTCCTGTATATTTTTTTTTTGTCATTTGTATAGTGCAACACCATAGCAGAACTTTCCTTTCAAAATTACCACTGTACCAGTCTACGGGATTTATTTGGTCATTCTATTTACAGTAAGTGTCTGATCAGATAAGAATTTTGTTTGACAAGTGACAAAAAACAGACAGTTTTCAGACTTAAGACTCTAACCAGCCC
Organism: Mytilus coruscus; assembly: GCA_017311375.1. Taxonomy (NCBI): domain Eukaryota; kingdom Metazoa; phylum Mollusca; class Bivalvia; order Mytilida; family Mytilidae; genus Mytilus; species Mytilus coruscus. The sequence continues at coordinate 74,589,378 of CM029607.1, forward strand.
AACAAATCCTTCTATACACTGACTTGATAAGATGACAAACTTCAATCACCCATGTTACAATTTATTACATTTATACTGGCATTTTTATATTAACTTTCATATTAATAAAGTGTCTGATAGACAGATAACCTACAAAATTAACTTTTCTTCTCAATTTTGTGTAATAGGGTTTCAATCAATTGTCAATTTCATATCAAACTTAATACACAATATAGGTCTTGGAATTTTTTTAATATACTTACATCTTGAAATTGTGAGTAATTAAAGATTCTATTAACTTAATAAGTTAATCAATACAACCATTTACAATTATCAGTCACCATCTGTTCCAGTCCTTGTAATCAAAATCTTAATCAGAATTGGTAAAAAAGCTTATTTTGCAATTTTCTTAACAAGATTTTTTTCCTTTACAAATTAGTCTAATGACAAAGTCTGCCCTGACAAAGAGAGTTACTATCTCTGTATATGCATTGATCATGACTTGATAAATACAGGGACTAAATAAAAACAAGAATCCAAGTTCAAGGACCAGAAAGTCCAATCATAAAATCATACAATTCACCAAAGTTGTTGATACTCTGGGGTTAAAGATCTCAATATTAGGTGCAGCACACACATTGAATTCGAAAAATTAAACAGTTAATGTACAAAACAAAAATCAATAAGGTTATGTTACTAGATATATCTTTTTATATACTATACAATACAAAATCAATTGGATTTTTATACCATATATGTTATCTACATTCTTAACATTTCATAAAATAATACATATCTCATGAAAGTTGAGACAAAGTTCACCAAAAATAGATACAAAAAGATGACATTTTCCCAGATATGATTCTTTAAAAAAAAAATAGAAGTTTGAAAGGATTGAAGAATTTTACTACTTTTTTTTAATTTAACGAACACAATAATAGCAATTGATTATGAAAGACCACATAAAGGAAGAAGTTTGACCAAATGGAGGAACCCTAATCTTTTTTCTCCTGTAGGTCAACGTGCTCAAATAGCTCAAACATGGAATCTTAATTAGCTTTCTGGAATTTACCTCCACTCAAACCAAAACGTTAAAAGACTTTCTAAATAAATGGGGAATGTGTCCATGGGACATAGATGATGCCCCCGCTTGCATATCATATAATGTTATAAAGGGACATAACTGAAGAATGGTAAAAGTGACACTATCCAAATTAGTACTTGATCTGAGTTTTGTGTATAAGTTTCATAACATTTGGTTGAGGCAAACTAAAGTTAGAGAGCGGAAACGAAAAATTCAACAATTATTCCGTTTGTAAAGTGCATAACTATAGAACGGTTAAAAGTGACACTACCAAAATTCAAACTTGATCTGTGTTTTGTGGTAATAAGCATTGTGTATAAGTT